>CM075875.1:31843432-31938432 GCA_038021265.1 Cyprinella venusta | reverse complement strand
TCCCTACATGCAAACCGAAGCATTGAGAACTGTGTAAGTGTACAGTTTAAGAAGAAGATACTTTATAAAGACAGTAGATTTCACCTTTACAGGCAGGAGCCATCTTTGGAAAACAGTCCCGACCAGTTAAACCACGAACAACGTTCATACAGTTCAGCTCACTTGTCACGTCGTTCGTGGTTCGACTGGTCGAGACTGTTTTCCAAAGATCGCTACTGCCTACTACACTTACAAAGTTCTCAATGCTTCGTTTTGCATGTAGGGACGCTCATGATGTTACTGTGTTAGTGTGGGGCTATTTTGAGCCTTGTTAGTGGTATCAACCACTATAGCGTTATACGCTTAACAGTTTTTAGAGATAAAACTCTTTACATTCGATTATCATGAAAACAAATCTCAGAGAACGGTCGACTTGGTACCAATGTGTTAGACCCCTTTTCAGTTGGTAAACATGGTCACGTTTTTTTGTGGGCAGAGCTTAGGTGGAGGCAGAACGATCCCTCTGGCTGCTTCACTAACACTAGTTAGCAAGTACTGTTAGCTTGTTTTTTAACAATGACTGGAGAAAATCCGAATTTATCTTAATGTGTAAGGTCACTCAGTGTCCAGGACCGCGATTGTTATTTCCAAAAGTTATTTTTAACGGACGGAACCAGATTGGCCGACCCGTAGCTGTCTACACACTCACTCAATGCATGGACGATCTGACAGGATTAATGTTACCTCGTTAACGTTACCTCGGTTGAGTAGCCTGACTTCTACACCTACCTTATAGAGAAACCAATCGTAAAGAGAAACTGAGGGCATATAAATCTTTAGATGCCTATGGTCCTGTACAAGACTTGTGTGTATGATCCGCAGTTCTGCCGAGCCAGCGCCGAGACGACAACAATATAAAGAGTGACAACCCGATCTCACGGGAATTCGTACGAATTTTACGCGGTGGCTAATTCGTACGACCTCACTCGTACGAATTAGTACGATTTTGCTAAATCGTACATATTTTACGAATTAGCCAATTCGTATGAATTCCTACGAATGACCTACCCCTGACCCCGCCCCTAAACATAACCTTCACGTGGGTTTAGACAAATCATACGAATTCGTACGAGCGAGGTCGAATGAATTAGTACGAATTAGCCACTTTTGAATCACTCGTACGAATTGGTCGTGAGATAGCGTAGAGAGTGACGTTACGGTGCGATTTTAATGATGTGTATTATTTCTAGAAATAAAAGTTCCAGATACAGCATATTCATTTTTCATCAATTCTTGCACCAGACAACACAACAAGATGACATTTAATATTATTAACAATAATTTAAGCTCCTTATTATGTAGCCGAATCTGTGCTGGTTTGTATTGGCCGCCTCCAGTTTTCACTTTGTTTTACCTCCAGGTAGCGCCGTGACGAATTCGTACGAATTGCCTAAACCCACGTGACGGTTATGTTTAGGGGCGGGGTTAGGGGTAGGTCAATCGTATGAATTCACACGAATTGGCCAATTCGTGAAATATGTACGATTTCACAAAAATCGTACTAATTCGTACGAGTGAGGTCGTTCGAATTGTTACGAATTAGCCACCTCGTAAAATTCGTACGAATTCCCGTGAGATCGGGTTGAAAATACTGATTGAGACTGTAAGCGAAATGTCCTTCTGCTTGCACTATTTCATCAAAATACTGATGTCCCTTTAAGTCCAAACTATTATTTTTTAACTGGAAAAATGTCAAAGCATAAACTGGTAGGCAATGGCTTATGTAAAGCTAAGAATCATTAAGAGATCCAAATGTGATAAACATGGATGATACAGTCATAGTGACCAATGCCCAAAAACCAACTTTTTTTGGGATTTTGTGTCATGAAAAGCAATACTGTGCTTTGTATAGAAACACTATGACAGACTAATATTCTTTAAGTGAGGCTGTCAGAGAAAAAACCATCACACAATGTTCACTATTCAGGATAACAAAAAGCTAAAATGGTGAGATCTGTCAGCCAACAAATGAAGCTCACTTATTGTTGATTGCATCTCTTTCCATTGTACAAAAACTTTTTTGTGGGATGAAATGGCACATTTAGCTACAGGCATGAATACTAGCTATTGATTTCTTTCACCTCTGCTCTTTAGGCTTTCACAATGCCTTGATCTCTCATTTTGACATTCGTACAATCATCAACTGGACTGGCTTTACTGTTCGCAGGCAAGCATGAGGTTAAAGGGATACTCCACTTTTTTTGGAAATAGGCTCATTTTACCACTCCCCCAGAGTTAAACTGTCGAGTTTTACCATTTTCGGATTTTTAGAATATCAGTAACCAGACAGTTTCTGGTCTCATTTACTTCCATAGTATATTTTTTTTCCTACTATGGAAGTCAATGAGACCAGAAACTGTCTGGTTACTGATAGCCTTCGAAAAATCAGAAAATCGACTGAATGGATTCGAAAACGGTAAAACCCAAATTTTTAACTCTGGGGGAGTTGTAAAATGAGCCTATTTCCAAAAAAAAGTGGAGTATTCCTTTAAGCCTCGACTTTCAGAAACGCTCTGACAAGAACATGTCGACCAATACTGAAGGTACAATACAAGAACATGTTGAAGAAATTTTTTTATAGACGTTCAATATTGGAATACTGTACATGCAACAAGAACTGTCTTTGTGCTTTATCGGTTGCATGCTTGGCTAGCAACTCTGACTTAAAGATGCAAATGCTTGGCCGATGCATTGTAAGCTTGTTGTAGTGTACTTAATGTATGTAACAAACCTTGGTTCTCAATCATAGCTATAAACATGGCCAGCCCGTTCTCATCCTTTAGCATCACATAGAACGCTATATGACAAAACGGCGCTATACTACGCACATGGCACCCTTTATCATTAATATAACACGCGAACCCAAGGCGTCATAAATCCTTTAGCATAATATGAGACTACCTACCCCACACCTAAACCTACCCATAACAGCACGTTATATTAACGATAACGGTTGCCATGTGTGTTCTATATGACGCTAAAGGATGAGAATGCGTTGACATGGCACCAGTTTATCTTTTACAAACTTAGTCTGGGGTGTGTTTCCCGTACAACGGCATAACTCCCTGCTTCACTACCATAGTATGATGCATTGTTGAAGAAATAAGTAGCTAGTCATGACTGTTTCCCAAAACCTGTCGCATATTGGTCGTTCAACCACGTTGGTTAATGATGTCACGCAGGTGGAGGAGTAATAACTCCTTTTAAAGAATCCGTTTGAGATCGAATCAATGCTAGATGTTTTGCTATAAACTGCAGACAAGGCCTCTGAGGAATATCTCATATTTATCTCAGTTATTTCACTTTCAGTTTCAATCACAGACTGGTTCTTACGTACTAGAGCTCGTTCACACATGCACACTCTTCAAAAACCCCACTTTAAATCTCTCGACAAACTTAAAGACGTAAACGACATTTGTGTGAATTCTAAATAAAATACACAGGATGTACTGAATGTCAGCTTGCTTATTTTGCTCAAGATAAGGATTTATTGAGTCCACATGTCAAGCACACTAGAAACTCTTCTTCTAACCACAGGTCGAGATCTGTCGTTCCAAACACACAACTTTGCGATGCCGTTTGTGAATGTTCGTTGGAACGATTTTTTTAGGAAACACAGACTCGTTGAACTATGATAACGACAGAACTTGCGAACCTAGTTGGGTAACGATTCTTTCGGGATACACAGCGCAAATTGATTCTTAGTTTGATATTAATTATTAATAACATTTATTTCCCCAAAGACAAAACCATTAATACAAAGTAACATAATAATTATATTAGAAAGACACTGCTTTGTTGTATACATTAAAATGTTAGCCAATGTGAAATTTTGTTTACTTGCTATAATTAAAAGCAACTTTGAAAAACCTAGTGTATTTTATATTATGTACAACAGAAAAAAAATAATTAAACCCACTATAATTTCTGCAGTCATTTAAGCTTATACTTAATTTGGCTTGTATAGTTATTCACTGTGGTTATGTAATTATGTTGGGTTTGATAATACTGTTATATAGTACAGTCACGATAACAACTTAAACGTTGGTTAAAATCAATATTTAATTCAACAACACAAATTCAGTATACATCCAACAACAGATTGATGGGATCAACTCCCTTAATTCGGTTTCATTTCAACTTTCAGACATAAAGCTGTTGCTCTGAGCACATTGGTGGTGTGTATTGTAACATTTATTGTGTATATCTCACGAATAATTATGTACAGAAATAATCAGCCTGGTTCCCTCGACAAAACTCGACAGGATTTTTCCATTGGCGTTTGGATTGTTGGAGAAACTAAACCACAGTCACAATACTTCAACGTCATGACCATTAACGACTTTTTCAGTCTTTAATTAAAAACATGGTCTCTGAAAGTTGGAATTATAATAGTTTACGATTGCAAATACGAGGCTGTGAAAGTGGCTAGTGAGTTCGGTGTGATGATGTTTAATGTAATGCCATTTAGACACTTGTTAGCAAACACAATTTTCGAGACATTATTTGTTAAAAAAAACCACTTGGGGCTACTGATCTATTTAGAAGAATAAAACATGAAAATATCTTGAGCTTAACTAAAAAAAAAATGTTGACTGAACAAATATGTCATCCCTTGGTCTGAATAATACATTGGTCATTGTAAATCAAGGTATCTTACTAACAATAATAGTTTCCCTCATGGGAGACTCATTGACCATTCAAACAGATCTGGTGGCCATTCAGTGGAAGAGTACGAAACAATCACACACTCAAAACCCGTTTAACTTTGCATGCCCAAACCATAATCACATACTAAGGCAAGTGTATAGAAAGATGTGGAGAGAATTGTAAGACTAAGAGACAAAAGTGTGTCCCAGGGGCGCCTTTGTCAGCGGTTTTTGGGAAGAGGTGAATGAGACCCCCAGGTGCATGCTGGAATTGCCCTACTTCCAAAAGCTACATCTGCCTATTGTTCGTCCTGGATTTACTAAGAACTAAGCCAACAACACTCGCAAATCTCCACAAATTTCACACACTTTTCTGTATTCTCTTGGTCTAACATGGTGGTTTATAACTGGCAATGCTGCTATAGCTTCTAGATATTAATTTATAGGGTCTTTTAGTCTTCGTTTGCTGTAAATTTGGGTACATGCGTTTTGAACCATTTCGGTTCGAGGCTTCTGGTTCGGTACGCATACAAACCGAACGATTCAAAACTCACGAAACTTTGCACACGCTTCAGAAGTGGTGAAAATTTACGTGTGATATGGTTTTCAAAATTGGGTGGGGCAAATTCTGTAAATTTTTGCCCCCGCATTTTGCCCCGGCTCTACGTTTCACAAACAGGTATGACATTTGGTACATATATGTAATGACCCAATACCTACAAAAAAGTCTCTTGAAGCATAGCCGTAAACACAACAGGAAGTAAGCTATTTTGAACTTCCTCCTAGATTTTGTGCATTTTTCGTCATTTCCTGATGTTGTACTTTAACAAACTCCTCCTACAGTTTTGATCTGATCACCTTCAAATTTGGTAAGGGTAATCTTAAGGCATTTGCAACGTCAAATTGCGAAGATCTTGAGTTTTCGTAGAAGGGTGTGCCCTTGGCGGCCTGACAAATGTACACCCAATTTCAGCCTTTTGGTGATTTGTGAATGAATATGTCATATAGTTCAATATTGCTTGCAGTTCCGATGTTGCTAGGCAACCACAGACAGACTGCAGCCATTTTCCAGCACTTCAAAACTCAAATATTATATAAATAAATGTATATATTTAAATATGTATTATTAATGTGATGACCAAAACATTATTTGTTCATCCTTCAATGATGACTCCCATTTATAAACCTGAAAGTTTCAAGATGTAGGAAAACTCAAACTTATTTAAAAATATTTGTTTCTTTTAACAAATGAGAAATTTCTCTGGCATTTCTGGTACCGCTTCCTTTTACAGTACAGTCCTTGCAGTGTCCTTACAGTGTACTTACCTAGAAAGTACTGCTAATATAAGGTAAGTACATGGAACAGGGTTAGGTTTAGGGGTAGGTTCGGGGTTAGTACTAGTTATTACCCAGTAATTGTAGTTACTAAAATAAGTAAGTACATAGTATTTACATGGGTAACTGGACTGTAAAAGGAAGCGTTACCGCATTTCTTTCTTTCTGCCGTGTCGAAAACTTACCAAACCGTGACTTTAAATCCGAGGTACGTACCGAACCGTGATTTTTGTGTACCGTTACACCCCTACTGTAAATAAATGCATGCACGAGGCATCAGGAAACACGGATAACACTGCATGCATGGTCTGTTTGGAAGCAGAGGAAGGTGCTGCCCAAGTCTCGCTCTGACCTATTTTCCCCAGCCCTGCCCAACACTTGCTGTGTGGAGCTCTGAAATAGCTCATAGAGAAAAGTGGTGCAAGCATTTCCATCTTGCATAACAGGCTGATGGTCGGTTTGGCCAGCCGAGGCACTGAGAAGCAGTGCAGTGTACACTGAGAGTAACACAAGCAAGCGGATAATTGCGTCAGAGAGTTTTCAGACTGTTGTGGTGCCACGTTTTCTCAAAGTGCTGTGAGGTTGGCAGGCTTTTTCGCCAAACGCTCTTTTTTGGGGGGTGGATAATCTAAGCAATGCTTATGCAAGCAATGCTCAAGCAATTCTTGACACTATGCGTGTGAAACCCAACAACACTGTTTAAGGGAGTGACTAGCAGATACTGTAGCTTTTTGTTGAGTCTCTTTGTGGAGTATAGCAAAGTGTAAAATGTTAAACAGTCATCTGTGTTTATGCAACACGCTATCATGAGCTAATCATTTTGCTGATGTTATGGTAACGCTTCCTTTTACAGTACAGTACTTACAGGGTACTTACAGTGTACTTATCTAGAAAGTATTGGCTAATATAAGGTAAGTACATGGAACAGGGGTAGGTTTAGGGGTAGGTTCAGGGTTAGTACTAGTTATTACCCAGTAATTTTAGTTACTAAAATAAGTACATAGTATTTACATGGGTAACTGGACTGTAAAAGGAAGCTTTTCCGATATTTTCACCTCGTTTTAGAGGATATTTCTGTGGATTTCATAGCTTTTCCAGATTGTTTTGTTTATCCTGTCATATTCTGCCATGAACTCGATCACACAAACTTATTTAATTCATTCAGTACTGTAAGTAAATATCTCTACATTATGAAGGTTTTTGGACATCCATATTCTGCATCATCCAAACTAGCTAAAATTACTTATACTACTTAGGTTTTGGTATAATTATTATTTAATGTCTCTACTCACCAAGGCGGCTTTATTTTTTAAAATGCAATTTATTCCTGTGATCAAAACTGAATTTTCAGCATCATTACACTAGTCTTCAGTGTCACATTATCCTTCAGAAATCACTCTAATATGATGATTTGATGCTCAAGACACGTTTCAGATTATCAATGCATAAAGCGGTTGTGCTGCTTTAAACTTACTGAGTGTATATCGATGTATTAATGGCTATTTAGGGTAATCCGGTGAATTAAATACTTTAACGCATCTCAGTTGATTACTTTCTTTTTATGAGCACCGATGAAAACGAATCTATCTGGGTCTACAAAAGCTGCTGGCATCCCATTTGATGTCTATATACAACAAATAGGATGCCAGCAACTTTTTTAGACCCAGATATATTCATTTTTCTTAAATTATATGTAAGGCTTGGCTCAATCCTTAAATTTTGATTTAATAGTAATGAAAAAAATTCCTCTTTCCAGTAAAAAATATTCATCCAAAGTGAAAAATTGGTTTATTATAAAGATCAGATACTTAATCAATACATTTTCTTTAGACATAAGCCAAAGTATTACTAAATTTAGGTAAAAGAAGGCTTTTTACAACATACCATGAACAAAAACTAAATTAGCTATTATGCAAAAAAATATTTTCACTTAAGATAAAACCAAAATTTTTGATTAGACTGATATCAATTACAAACTATAACTATTTGACATATTTGTTTAACTTTTATCGGCGTATGTGAAGAACAAAATAAATGGGAATTAGAACAATTGCAGGTACTCCAGATGGCTTTTTAATTGGGAAATGTCACCCATGAGTAGGTTATAACATTTTTACCAATGTTTTGTAAAAGAAATGAATAGGATTACCAGCATAAAGTCTTTTAAACACAAATATCCCTAAGCTCAGTGAACATTAGTCCTATCTGAATTAGTTTTATTCGATATGCGGTTCTGATTGTGGTTATATCTTTACATTAGCAATTTAGTGTTGTTGGTGGCGTTGTTGTTCGGCTCACTGGTTTGTGGCTGAAGGGTTTGTTTTAAGCGTGAAGGGCACTGGAATCTGTCATGCCTGGCATGCCCTCTCTGGATACATCTGCCTCTCAGGATGTGTGCGAGAGACGCCGGCTGTTGTGGGCTAAATAATCGGAGTGAATGTGAACGTGCTTGAGACTCCATAGTCCTATAGAAGCGGCGACATCAGGGGATTTCATTTCCAAATCTCTGACATTCACAAGCTCGCTACCACTAATCCACATCTGTGCGAGGCAACCCATCACCCAGCTGCTGAGCATGCAGGGTAATTGTGTGAGCGGCTGACTGAAACACTTTTTTTTCATCATCTAAAATATGAGTTTATGAGAGGTAGAATATGTGGGTTATGAAGGAAGCCTGGTTGCTTACTGTCTGAAGAGAAAATACACCTTTTTGGTCTTCTGGTCTCTGGATTTGTCTCTTTGAATGTCATGGCCACGCCTACCGGTAACAGAGCGCAGGTGTTAAACAACAAGTCTAAACTACTAGTGAGTCTGCCCGAAAATGTGTTTCGAGATCGCCCAAAATGTCCGGGATTCGGCTTTTGCGTTCTACAGTCGCCATTACCGCAATTCTCTGAACACTGTGTTCATTCTGTGAGTGAGATCACCCTCTATGGGCGGGTTGAGAACATGTGGGACAGGCCCTACTACTGACTGTAGTCTTTAGCCTCTGGACAAAAAATACTCCGATGACGATTATTTAACGAACTCCTCCTACAGTTTTGATCTGATCCTCTTCAAATTTGGTAAGTGTAATCTTAAGGCCTTTGCGGCGTTAAATTGCGAAGATTTTGAGATTTCGTCGAAGGGTGTGCCCTTGCCGGCCTGACAAATGTACACCCAATTTCAGCCTTTTGATGATTTGTGCATGAATATGTCATATAGTTCAATATTGCTTGCAGTTAGGCAACCACAGACAGCCTGCAGTAACTCAGGCATACAGTGTCCGATCTACCCCAAACTTCACAAGTTTGATAAGAGTCCTGTCCTGAACACATGACCATGCTCATATTTTGGTATAGCAAAAGCACCACCTGCTGGTAACAGGAAGTGTGCAAATTCAAATCATTTGACATAGTCCTTCTATATTTATTATCATTACATAGTGCCCACCGAGCTCAGTTTTCCTAAAACCGCATGGGTGCGAGGGCCCTTTTCATTGCTGCTTGCAGCTTTAATCGTATTTGTATTTTGATGGATGAAAACCAAAATATGGCATATTTGTATTCTTGAAGATTATTTCCAGACAGAAAATACATAAATATCTCGTCTCAGGGGGATATGAGGGTGGAAAGCATGGTAATTCGAAAATATTGCAGGTTTTCTACTAATACAAAGCTTAATGCTAAATCCTGACTTGTAAAGATAACCTATATCTATTGTAATCATGACTCCTGAAGAGTTTCAGCATGGATATAATCTTGTGTGTTTGGTCTTGGCGGATTGGATCTGCTACGCTGCTGCTGTGGGCACGTACGATTTCTTGCTTCATAAATCCCTTCGCAGATCTAGGCAGGTGGAGCTGGGGAAGGTGGAGGGTTTTAGAGGAAATCTAACTCTCCAGCAACCAGCGAAAACAGATCCAGATTATCTAAAGGGATACTCCACTTTTTTTGGAAATAGGCTCATTTTACCACTCCCCCAGAGTTAAACAGTTGAGTTTTACCGTTTTCGAATGTATTCAGCCGATTTTCTGATATTTAGAAGAATATCAGTAACCAGACAGTTTCTGGTCTCGTTGACTTCCATAGTATATTTTTTTCCTACTATGGAAGTCAGTGAGACCAGAAACTGTCTGGTTACTGATATTCTTCTAAATATCAGAAAATCGGCTGAATTGATTCGAAAACGGTAGAACTCGACTGTTTAACTCTGGGGGAGTTGTAAAATTAGCCTATTTCTAAAAAAAAAAAGAGTAGTATCCCTTTAAAGAGGACCTATTATGCTAAATTGAACACAGATGTGTGTAAACAACCAGCCTATAATGGTAAAAAACGAGCGGTTCCAGATTCCTACTCTTACGCAAACCCATGACCGCAGCAGTCCGACATTACTGTTTCCTCGCTGTTCTGTTATTCAATGTACCAAGAGTCTCCACTGAAGACACCATGGTTAAACTCCACAACAACTACATAAATTCATCAACTAACCTCCTCAGTTCAGAAACGTCCATGTTGCATTCTAAGAACTTCTTCCTGAGTCTCTCCATCAGTGTCCGACTACAGTTCGAACATGTAACGCTCAACACTATCACTGACAATTGGCTGCGTGACATTGGGGTGTTTGTGGGGTGTTTTCAGCTAAAACTTCAGACACATTCTGGGGACACCAGAGACTTATATTACAACTTATGAAAAATGGAATAAGATGTTTCCTTTAAATGTTGAGAAAGCAATCTCATTGGCGGCTGAATCAGCAGTAGCCAATTAGCTTCTGCCGTGTTGATTGCAAGCAGACCCACATCAGCCTGCTCTACACTCTCAGGAAAAAAAGGTACAAAAGCTGTCACTGGGGCTGTACCTTTTCAAAAGGTAAACTTTTGTCCATTTCGTGAGCAAATAAGTACATTTTAGGTGTTAATATGTACATTTTAGTTGCTAATATGTCCATTTCAGGAGCTAATATGTAAATTTTAGGTACTAAAATGTACATTTTAGGTGTTAATATGTCCATTTTAGGTGCTAATATGTACATTTTAAGTGTTAATATGTACATTTTAAGTGTTAATATGTACATTTTAGTTGCTAATATGTCCATTTTAGGTGCTAATATGTCCATTTCAGGAGCTAATATGGACATTTTAGGTGCTAATATGTACATTTTAGGTGGTAATATGTACATTTTAGGTGCTACTAGGTCAATTTTATGAGCTAATATGTCCATTTTATGTACTAATATGTACATTTTAGGTGTTAGTATGTACATTTTAGGTGCTAATATGTACTTTTCAGGTGTTAATATTTACATTTCAGGTGCTAATATGTACATTTTAGGTGTTAATATGTACATTTTAGATACTAATATGTACATTTTAGGTGCCAATAGATCCATTTTATGAGCTAATATGTCCATTTTAGGTGCTAATATGTACATTTTAGGTGTTAGTGTGTAAATTTTAGGTGCTAATATGTACTTTTCAGGTGCTAATATTTACATTTCAGGTGCTAATATGTACATTTTAGGTGTTGGTATATACCACTAAGGTACCAATATGCAGCCTTTAGGTACAAAAGTGTACCTTTTGAAAAGCCACAGCCCCAGTGACAGCTTATGTACCTTTTTTTCTGAGAGTGTATCTAGAGTTTCATGACTTAACTAAATACTTACCCTTAGTATAAAAACATATATGGGAACCCTATTTGATGTGTTGCCAGTACTGATGAAAGGCTATAAATTCCCCTGCAAACATTAGAAGTCCCAGTGCTGTTGAACTGTTATATCAGCACCGTTGGAACATTGCTCAACCAAAAAAGATCCAAGGAACTATTATAAAAATAGCGTTAGGCCTTTTTTCAAATCACTAATCCTAAGTACGACCAATAGTAAGTTTGCCAAGTGCTTGCTTAGCAAACATCACTAATAATCACACATAATATTTTAAACGCGTTTATTTATATAGCGCTTCGTACAATATAGATTGTTTTAAAGCAGCTTCACATTAATGAACAGGGAAGTAACAGTGATAATGTTGTAAAATGAATCAATTATGAATTTAATTAAATTTGAGTCATAAGCAGCTCTACAAAAGACAATAGTGTTATCATCCAGCTTGTTCTCATACTGAATATTAATTGTCTTTTAAACTAAAAATAACAAAATCTATCATGTTGTACAGACTGAGAGGTATCAGAAGCTTGTGTTTCATGTGTCGTAGACATGACGGATGGTTCCTGGAGTCATGTCGTGTATGTATTCTCTCTCATGCACAGATGCGTTAACATGGCTGGCTGCTCCCGCTGTGACGGGGTGAGGTTTGTTGTGGCTCCGCCCCCAGAGCTGCTGGTGTTGGCTGCCTCTGGCCGTCAGTCAAACTGCAGGATGGTGTGCGGCTCTAGTTGCGTGACTGCTGGGCAACACCTGTCACACAGTGTTCCTGTCTGAGAAAGATATGAACTGACAGCTCGAAGGCTCGCTCTCTCTCTCTCTCGCACTTCCTCTCAGGTCTTGATTGCCATCTCAGTGTTTGCTGGTGTATAAGAGGAACAAAAGGACATACCTCCATCCATATATCTACAGTATAGGCTAAGAGTGCCAGGATTATAATATGGATAAGTTATAATCAAAACTCAAAATGTATGGCAATAAGAAGTCTTAAAGAGATACTCCACTTTTTTTGGAAATAGGCTCATTGTACAAGTTAAACAGTTGAGTTTTACCATTTTCGAATCAATTCAGCCGATTTTCTGATATTTAGAAGAATATCAGTAACCAGACAGTTTCTGGTCTCATTGACTTCCATAGTAGGAAAAAAAATATACTATGGAAGTCAAGACCAGAAACTGTCTGTTTACTGAAATTCTTCTAAATATCAGAAAATCGGCTGAATACATTCGAAAACGGTAAAACCCAAGTGTTTAACTCTGGGGGAGTGGTAAAATGAGTTTATTTCCAAAAAAAGTGGAGTATCCCTTTAAATTACAAATTATCTTAAATCTTAGTGTTGTTTAGTAATCTATACATTTACATCATATTCTTCATTCATTTCAAAGAACTCTTCCAAATACTAATTGTCTGTCACTCAACCCTGCATGACATTTACATACAAAGATTTTTAGTTTTTTTTTGGAGAGAGGCTAGCAATAGGATATCATCAGTGAACCAACTCCATGCTTTGACATCTCTTAACCCTTTACCTGTCACCCCCCTTTTTGATAATTGACATTAAAATGCACTATACAAACTTAAATGGTCGTAATTCAAAAATGCTTTGGAATATAGACCTAAGTTTGGTCTTGTTTTAAAGAAAACAATCAGCAGATTATTACTAAAGTGAAAGCAGTTCAAAAAAGTAAAGTATAGAAAAGTTATGGAAGTTATAATTTACAGTAAATCAGATATACTTTATTAATATATATTTTTTAATATGAAATAAATGTTTTACAAAATATATTTTACTGTAAAATTACTATAAAATGAAAGCTATATATCTAACCAAGTTGTGTTCCAAATTTGAAGTTGATATCACAAAAATTGAAGTTCCCATCAGATTTTGTTTAGGCGTAGTACCAAAAATAGCCACCGGGTGCCATTGAATTCCATTGAATTTAATTGTATGCATTTTGCCATAAAAAATTAATAAATTTCTATCCAAATACTTCTGTCACTAAATATGGAACCTTGAGACTCAGACCTTTCTGACAATATGTGTTTTGTCAAGATTAGAAAACGTTTTCATAATAAATTATGAAAGATGATGCCCAAAAGGGGAGGGGCCTAATAAAAAAAAAACATTTCTATGGTAACGCAACGTCCAATTTCAAATCGGTTTTCACAGGATGAATTCTGAGTTCATAAGCTTTAAAATGATACCTAATTTATGATAACTGCTAAAATATGTGATATAATAATAATTAAAAAATATATATTTCTATATATATTATACTTTTTAGAGGACTTCTTACCTTACTTTTTAAAATATAATTTTATCTTTTTTTATTCACAAATACTAATTATGTTTTATTATGAACTTTTAGCACTAAAAACCAAAGTTTCAATTATTAAAAGTGTGTGCGTCGACTTTTTGTGACAAAGGTCAAAAACTCCTGTAATGACGCCGATTTTTTTGAGGCGCACTCTTGTCATAAATTCATATATTACTGTTCATTCATAATTTGTAGGAAGAAAACAGACCTAAAATATCTATTTAGGAGTCTTAGACCTTTCCAATGATATACAGTTTGTCATGACTAGATTAGGATTTAATAGTAATGTAGTGAAGTAAACTTAGATTGCCCGTATATGGGCAAGTGACAGTTAAGGGGTTAAGTGTAGCATGTACAGGGTGAAAATCAACGGTCCTAGTACTGAGCCTTGCGGTACTCCATACTGAACTTGTGATCGATATGACGCCTCTTTATTCATTGCCACAAATTGGTAACGTTCAGATACGTCTGATTTAAACCATGCGAATGCAATGCAATTTCGGTTTGAGAAATAACTTGTTTGACAACACATCATTGAAGATTCAACCAGCAGTTTGAGCTACTGTTCATACATTTCAGGACCCTGGACAGCACCTCAGAGAGAAAGCCAATGACAAAGACTACAGTGTGTGTTACTGCTTTGAACAAAAGCCAAATGGATCATACTGCATTAGCTTTAGTACTAATCACCATCACCTTTAGGGACTTCCTAAAGGCCTATCAGTGTTATTACCCTGACATTACCAGTCATGTTGTTTTGTTCCCTCCAAATAAGAGAGTATCATTATAACCTCAGACTGATGATGTTTAGTCTCCCATGAGTAGTGCTTTCCTCAGATGATGTGGCCGATGGCAATCTCCTTGTTTACAATCACATGGCTCCGGCTCAAAAGGTATCCCCTGATTTTCCCTTTTTTTTCCTCATAATTGGAGGTTGCCAGGGCAATACTGGACTGAAAATAAAGAGGAAGACAGATGTGCATCTGTGATAATTAACTCCTTCCCAATGAAGAGTCATTGGGCTATAAATTGTGCCGCCAGCCCGCGCTAAAGGGCATGCGTTGGGAATCTCACAGTGGCCGGCAGCATGCTAATATCACACTTTTGATGAGGAGACACACTTCCAAAATGTGACAACAGCTTCACCCTTGGAGAAAGGCGAACAAGAGGCAGACAAACAAACAAAGAGCGACACAGATTGAATCTTTAATAGCGCACGCATGGGAAGGATTTGCCAGTGAAACAAAGCAAGACCTCAAAGTATTTCTCTGCCGGGATTATTCTGAAACGGCTTTTGTTTTTTGGGCGGCTGTCTTCGGCGTTCAGCGAGAATCATGCACATTCCTAATTATTACATTAGGAAACGTCTTAACTAGGGTAAACCTATCTGCAATTTCAATATTTATACATTGGAAGATTTGTAATTCTCATCCAAATATCTGTTTTGGTGCTCTGTGCAGTTTTCGCATAGGCAACTATCTATCGTAGGTTTTACATTAAAATGCAGCCAATGGCAATTGCTCTATTTTCCGCATTTTGCTCTCAGCGACTCTCTGAATGGTGGAATTTTTTTTACAGCATCATGGGTAATGTAGTTTTTTTTACCAGTTTTTTCCACTTTTAAACACAGTTCTTAAAAGTAAGTTGAAATAACGTGAACTGATGGCTTCAACTAAAGCATATACCATCGATGAACAGCCTCAGATTTCGTAAAAATTTCCCTACAGAGCGAATTAATGGAGTTTTTACTTGCAAATTCTATTTAGATCACACGCTCCCTCTTTCAGATGAATCCACGTTCATCAACATAGGAACACTCTAAAAAAATGCTGGGTTGTTTTAACCCAGTTTTGGGTAAAATATGGACAAACCCTAGCCTGACTACGTCAGACTTCCTACTTCCGCTAATTTCATTTCGCTCCTGTAGTCCGTCTGAGATGGCGGCCTATCTTTCAGTTTTCCACCGGCCTGAAAACAGCCGGCCAATCAACGAACAGAGGGCGGGCTGAGAGCCGTGATGTAGACTCTAAGCGCCGAGTTTTACATTGTAGGTTAGAGAAATCGAAAACCGAAACGACCGCAGAAATGGGAAACAAGACACGGGATGCAATTCGCTCTGTTATGGAGAACATTCCGGGGGTTTTCAAACTGAAGCAAAAGTCGTTTACAGCCATGTTCACTCCGGTATTTCGCTCGCATCAAGTGTTTACAGCCAGGACCGGCGCATGCACTTCTGCCGCTCTAGGCGAAAAACAATTTTACGGCCCCTCTATTTGCAGCGTATACCAGCAAAATCCAGCACGCTTGGCTATTAACTTATGTAGCTTGCACAACGCACATATACTTTCATTCTCTCATCAACACAGATGCAGCCGTTTTTACTTTTGCAAATCATTATAACAAGGAAATATATTAACACTTCAAGCTTAGGCATTTAGGCTACCCATTTTTTTCAGGCTAATTGTAGTAATGACGGATCAGACCTGTTTGGCCATAACTATATGCATAATGCATAACTACTGTATAAGGACATAACTTACCCCCATTCAACGTCACTTCTGTCTTTTACGGCTATGACAATAACGTCGGTCTCCTCGGCTGTGAACGCTCCTGGTGCGCTCTTGTTATCATATTATCATTATCATAATAATAATCCACCATATTTCGTTTCGACATCCTGCTGCATTTGTCCCAGATATGTGATTCATG
The DNA here is from genome assembly GCA_038021265.1 of Cyprinella venusta. Taxonomy (NCBI): domain Eukaryota; kingdom Metazoa; phylum Chordata; class Actinopteri; order Cypriniformes; family Leuciscidae; genus Cyprinella; species Cyprinella venusta. The sequence goes on along the minus strand of CM075875.1, from coordinate 31,921,739 downwards.
AACAATCTGTTCATTAAGTATGTCGAGTGACAAATGAACGTACGACTCGGAAGGTAAAGTGATTATTTATGTTCTCTGTAAATCATTTTTTACTGCATTATGATTTCTTAATTCAGAATATGATCAACATTGCGTAGGTGGATGTGATCGAGGAATTTGGCTGTTAAAATTCCGGGCTCGCCCTCGCGGCGCTGCGGGGCGGCGGACGCTAAATCAGTCATGACTCGTGAGAGCAGGGCACGGGCGGCCGCAACTCAGTAAATCATATAAATAACCTAGTTTGTGAATTGTTCATACCCGGTTGGCACACATTTTGCAGCCTTTACAAAAGCGCCGCTCCCTGTTTACAGTGGAAGTTCAATCATAGATTTGAGTTCGATGTATAATGTCTCGATGCGGCTGTGTCGGCGCATAACATACGTCATAAAATAAACTTTACTGATTGGCTTACGGGTAACCAATGATTTTAAACTTCAGAGAAGCGCCCCCTTGTGAGAGAGAAAACACTTCTCGGTTACACTTTAGAATACGGTTCCTTCGTTAATGAATAACTACACAAGAACTAATGAGTAACACAATATTAACAATCTAGTAACTATTATTAACTAACAAGAAACTCTGATTAATGAACTAGTAAGTAATAGCGCACAGGCCAAAGTGGTAGTTCACTATTAAGTAATCAATAACTACTATTTTTTAATACTTCCCAGAGAACTACTGAAAAAAAATTATTGACAATCTATTAACTACTATTAACTAAAAGAAACTCTTATTAACGAATTAGTAAGTAATAGCTCACAGATTAAAGTGTTACTAGATACTTCTGTGGGAATTACTAATTATTTGGATTCGTATTATAAAGTGAAGATCATTGGAACTAACTAGTAATGACTCAAGTGTTACTAAAGACATTTTCTAAAAGTATACTAAAGTTCACCAAAAATCTCAAACGTTTGCAAAAATCATGACTAGATCATGTAGTAACACTTGAGTAATTACTAGTTAGCTACAATGATCTTCACTTCATAATACGGATCCAACTAATTAGTAATTCCCACAGAAGTATCTAGTAACACTTTCATCTGTGAGCTATTACTTCCTAATTACTTTGATCCGTATTATAAAGTGAAGATCATTGGAACTACCTAGTAATTACTCAAGTGTTACTACATGATCTAGTCATGATTTGTGTAAACGTTTGAGATTTTTGGTGAACTTTAGTATACTTTTCAGAAAATGTCTTTAGTAACACTTGAGTCATTACTAGTTAGTTCCAATGACCTTCACTTTATAATACGAATCCAAATAATTAGTAATTCCCACAGAAGTATCTAGTAACACTTTCATCTGTGAGCTATTACTTACTAATTTGTTAATAAGAGTTTCTTTTAGTTAATAGTAGTTAATAGATTGTCAATAAACTTTTTCAGTAGTTCTCTGGGAAGTATTAAAAAATAGTAGTTATTGATTACTTAATAGTGAAATACCACTTTCGTCTGTGCGCTATTACTTACTAGTTCGTTAATCAGAGTTTCTTGTTAGTTAATAATAGTTACTAGATTGTTAATATTGCGTTACTCATTAGTTCTTGTGTAGTTATTCATTAACGAAGGAACCGTATTCTAAAGTGTTACCCACTTCTCTATTATGCCATTCCAGACTCTGTCTACGAAGCAAAGTGAAGTCTGCAGTCTGGTATTACCAGGCTAGACAAACCCAGCCATTGGATTTAAAATGTAATTTAAAAATGTAACCCAATGGCTGGGCTCCATATTTTACCCAAAATTGGATTAAAATTGGGTTAAAATAACAAGAACTAATGTGCACACACCTATTGAGCAGAAATATTTCCTTATAACCTTTTCTTTGCACAAGAACAACAATGTAAACGCACAATGTCATATAATGGCAGTCCTTGGAGAAGCCAAATATGAACCATTGCCATTCTGTCATGCTTTGTTCCATATAACCCATAATTTGACAGATTCTACTGGTAAATACAATGTGCATTTGTCTCTCTGCCCCGGCACGCTGCACGTCTTTTGTCCTGTGGCAATTAAAGCGTCTTTGACAATGGCTGTTTCTTCAAGCCCCGGCTTGAAATACACCCTGCTCTTTGACACGAAAACAGGATCAAGAATGATATTTCCTCTTTTACTGTGGCCCCCATGCTGAGCAGAAACAAAAAAGGAAGGCAAACAGGAAGAGCTCAGCGCAGGGAAGACGAGAACTTGTGAGGGATATTTTTAACTGTACGATAAGAAAAATAATAGGAACCTTGGCACAGATAATAACATGGCAACACTCCCTTCAGCCTGCAGGACAGTGTGAGGGGGTTGATAAAGAGACAGTAGCAGAGCGTGACTGAGATGAGATGTAACACAAGCTGAGGGTGTTTTGATGGGGCAGGGAAGTCGGTTTACTCCACCACTCCAAAAGAGAGAAAGGAGCATCACATCTGGATTGAGTGCTTCTGTTTCAGCTAATGTATATTTTCTTGGTAAAATCCCATTACATGAAAGCATAAAGTCACGCACACTTTACGGGTGTTTTTAACTATGCATTTGCATAAACAAGTGTAATTGTTAGGTTCAAAGTACTTAAAGCACTCATGTTGTGTTGCAAAAACACTTTAGCTGCTATTGGTGTGCGATACGAGTAAGGTTAGGACAGGTTTGCTGGTATGGGTTGGTTTAAGGGTGGGTTGAGCAGGGATGAGTCATGATTGACCTAGTTTTGTCACGCAACCAGATCTTCAGACTGACGGTCTAGAGTTCATTGTAGCTTTCATTGACCAAGGATTGCCTAGAGGACATCTGACTGACATGTAAAGCAACCAATCATAGTTTGTTTTGTTCAGAGTTATAATTAGTGGCGGGAAAATGTAAAGTCGATGACCCTATGATGTTTCTGTGTAATACTCTTGGGTGGCTTTTAAAGAGTCTATGCCATGAACTTCGCCTACTTCACATACTTTTGAAAATCCAATGTTTAGTTGGTCCAGATAAGTGTTGATCCATTGTCCCAGTTGTAAACACAGCTGCTTCTTACATGAGGGGATTTGGTGTCGCCAATCAGATGCCAACTTTGAAACTTCCCAAATGTTTCCCATTTTGTGTGCCAAGTGCTTCAGATGTTCAGTCATTAGTCCGTGGGCATGACATTTGAAGATGAGACTATAGCTGTGTTTACATGGACCCTAATAATCTGTTAGAAATCTGACTAATAGCACAGTCGGAAATAAAAAAGTCACACATAGCCAATCAATTGGAGTGAATTGGCTAAATTCAACTGGAATTTCAATTGGAAGTGGTGGTTTAAAGCAGTTTTCTGTTGGTCAACACGCGAATTTGCTTGACCAACTTGAACCCAACGTGGAAATCCTTTGCATTTACCATTGTCCATTGAATTTTCAATGGGTGAAATCCAGTCATTTCAATAGGACTCCATGTGTTTTGGAATTTTGTATAGAAGCGAGAAAATTCACTGTACAATGACACTTAAAGCTGCACTAAAAATGATCCAAAATACATTTTTGAGCAAGTACATAACCAGCCAGGTTTTCAAGACTCTCTGCTTGCTTTAGCTTGATTCAAAACGTAATAATGTTTTTAAGTCCAGTGGTACTGGTGGAGATTCAAGCATGTCTTTGCATCATTACGTCACACACGCATCTGTACACATAAAGAGTCTTGGCTAGTAGACTATGAGCGTGAGGATGTTGGAGGTGGAGATTTATAGCCTTTTCTCAAGGCACTCGATATAATTAAGCTTAAAGTGAGTAGTTCATTTAAAAAAAAAAAAAACAACTTTTGCTGATAACTTACTCGCAAGCATGTCATCCAAGATGTCCATGTCTTTCTTTCTTCAGTCGAAAAGAAATTAAGGTTTTTGATGAAAACTTTCCAGGATTTTTCTCCATATAATGGACTTCAATTGGGAACCAAACGGTTCAAGGTCTAAAAGACAGTTTCAGTGCAAACTGTTCAAAGGGCTTTAAACGATTCCAGATGATGAATAAGGGTCTTATGAAGCAAAATGATCGCTCATTTAAAAAAATTTTATAAGCAAAAATGCTGGCCTTACTCTGTTCTGGGATGCACGTTCGTGACTCTCCACTTTTAACTCGTTTATCAATATTAACGAATCTTGAGTCAATTCGTTCATTCCGTTCATTGAATGAACCAAATGACACGAAAAAAGATTCGTTCATTTTGATAAACGAGTTTGAACAGGAGAGTCACGAACGCGCATCCACTCACAGCAGTGGGCGTTTACTTCCAAGTCTTCAGTGCGAGACGCCCATAAAAACCGAGCGTTTTTCAACTAGGCTCAAAACTAGGGTACAAAATAGCCTTTTAAATTCATTTTGATGTTTTTGAATGCAAAAACCAAACGAACGTCATAAGCTGACCTCAGACAACAATATAATAAAATTTAAAAAGCCAGTTCACGACCCCTTTAAGTTAGATTCTGTTTGCAAGACCACTCCAGTAGATGTCGCTGTAACTTCTGACCTCAGTCTATTCTTGCAATGGTTACTTTGAAACTTAACTTTGTTTCTCAGTGAACCGATCCAATAAGTTATTCCGGAACTTATGGAACCGCAAGCTAATTGTATGGAATTGATTGATGGATTTCGCCAGCTCTAGCTATTGTGCTGTGAAATACAGTATGGATCAGATGGCCTGTGAACTGAAGGATGAAGGCCAGGAGATTGTCAGTGAGCGTCATCTACAAAGGCTCCTTTAACACTTTATCCTTGGTTAACCCTTGTACTTAAATTGCACTTTGCCACTAGTAGTTGTTGAGGAAAACATCTGACTAGTTTGTTGTAAAAAATATGCAGTTTTATTCGTCCCTATTGCTAAAGAAGCAGTCCAGTTATATCCATAGTAGGTATGGGACATAACAACAACATTAATAAGATTTTGATACCACCAACAACTGGTGAGATGAAAAAATAACTTGAAGAACTCAAGGCAGGTCATCTTTAATAAAATGATATCTTCATATCTTAAACAAAGTTTCACAGCGCACTCTTTTCCCATCAGTGTTTTATTTTTAAGTTGGCAGCCAGCACCAGCATTTTTGATCATATTCACAACTTTCATGGCCCCCGGGACATTTCATTGTATGAATATGTAAACACTCTATAGGCTATATCAAAAGAAAGAACAAAGCCTCTGCCTAAATTCCATTATTCATTCTTTTTTTTTAATCAGCGCTTGAATGTGGGTAAGTTTAAAAAAACAACATTTCAAAGAAAAAGTGGATAAAACTGTTTTGTCAAAGAACAGAATCAAAACATGGAGGGAGTAGATCGAGTTCATCAAAACCCCAAAGCTTCACACTTTTTACCTCTTTGTGGTTACACCTCTGTAACGTTTTGATTTATATGCTGTTGAATGTTTGATTATCAGCGTAATTGTGTGTAAGCAATCTTGTATCCACTGCTCCTGGTTTATGCAAGTCTTTAGGTCTGGAAATACTGTTCTCTTTCAGACGTGACCCCTAATGTATAATAGTGAAAACACAGATTGCCAGAAAAGCTTGTTAATTGCGAGGAAGCCTGGTTTCATTAATGATGGAAAATCTCGTCAATGGCTGGGAAAGAGTTAAAGTCACTGATTTTGATATGTATTAATGTATATAGTGACGAAGAGGAGCACAAGGAACTTCTATTGCTTGTTAATTTATAAATCCAGTCCTCAATAGGGAGCTCGTGGAAAATATATGAAGTCCAATGAACAAGGCTGCACTTAAAGGGATACTCCACTTTTTTTTGGAAATAGGCTCATTTTACAACTCCCCCAGAGTTAAACAGTTGAGTTTTACTGTTTTCGAATCCATTCAGTCGATTTTCTGATATTTTGAAGAATATCAGTAACAAGACAGTTTCTGGTCTCATTGACTCCCATAGTATATTTTTTTCCTACCATGGAAGTCAATGAGACCAGAAACGGTCTGGTTACTGATACTTCTCTAAATATCAGAAAATCAGCTGAATGGATTCAAAAATGGTAAAACCCAATTGTTTAACTCTGGGGGAGTTGTAAAATGAGCTTATTTCCAAAAAAAGTGGAGTATCCCTTTAAAATCTGGATATTTACATATTTGGCTGTTGGTTTTATCCAAAGTGACTTACATTGTATTCAAGGTACACATTTTTTTCTTGTTCTAGTTTTCCCTGGCGATTGAACCCCCATGACCTTGACATTGCTAGCACTGTTTGAGCTACTGAACAAAGGAGAGACTGCGAAAGGGCAGGACCATTTGCTTTGCTCATTCAACAGGGGCCATAAGAGGCATGTTGACATTTCTCAAGATTATTTTATCCATTCAGTATGCAAGTAGTCAATAAAATGGATGAATATAGTATGTGAGCATGACTGAAATGGATACAAAGGTTGTTCTAGCTCATAGACTCAGATTGATAGCCAACCTGAATAAATATATTTGAAATGTTTGAAAAACTGACCAGAAAAATGCTTGAATATTTTCAGAGCAAAACAGAGACTCCCGGGTGTTTGTTGGGACAGCCCAGGGTTGTATTTTCTAAAAGCATCATAAGCCGAAGTAAATCACAGAAATAGCCATAGAAATCTATTATGATATTTACAATATTTGGCAGTTTCCCAAAATCATTATAACCTATTAAGAAATCAAATATTAAGTTGCAGAAATGTTACGTTTTATACTGTACATCTCTTGTGCTAAAGTAGTCCAGTTCAAGAAGATTTTCGAAGGTAGACAAACCACACAATGAAATTAAGGTATTCCCAGATTTCAACAACTGTTAGTGACACTAACAAGAAGTTGAAGAACTCAGTACATGAAGAACTTGGAAATCGTTGTAGATCTAGTTCTCTAGTGTAATTATCGAGGTTTCTATTTTTTTTAAATGACATTTGGGATATTTCAACGCATTCTAATCCTAGGGTGTCATATAGTGACGCTTTTGACAATGCGTATCCAACGCACATGGCACCCTGTAGCGTTAAAGGGGTGATGAACTGAGAAATCAAATTTTCCCTGAGCTTTTGACATCTAAGAGGTCATCATATGATAAGAATATCCTGTAAGTTTCAGAACTGAAAACGTCCTTGTTAGTCCAATAAAAGCTTTTATTGACACCAGCCTCAGCAAACGACTCGTTTTTCAAAGTGGGGAACTATGACGTCAAAGAGGATAAAACACCACCCCCGCAGAAGAAAATCGACGCCTACTTCAACACGGCCGGTTTAGCCCCGCCCACCGATTCGTTACACGCATAGCTAAATAACATAGATGCCTACCTTGTGATGACAAACCGGATCGAGAGTTGAAACTCATTATAATATGCTAAACTGTTATCCACTCACAGCAGTGGGCGTTTACTTCCAAGTCTTCAGTGCGAGACGCCCATTAAAAACTGAGCGTTTTTCCGCTAGGCTCAAAACTAGGGTACAAAATAGCCTATTACTCATTCATGTTGATGTTTTTGAATCTAAAAACCAAGCGAACGTCATAAGTTGACCTCAGACAACAATATAATAAAATTTAAAAAGCCAGTTCACGACCCCTTTAATATAACACGCTTCGGTTATGGGTAGGTTTAGGTCTGGGGTAGGGTTAGACCACTAGGAGGCGCCTTCTGGTCCATATATATATGCGTCTCATATTAAAAATGTGTAATTTACTATGGTTTACTTACGTTTCGTGAAGTTACAAAGCCGATCGTGGCCCAAAAGCCTCGTCTATATATTGTTTACATGCGCGTTTACATAAACGTTTTATGGCTTTGTGAATTCAAATTGTAATCAATTCATGTGAATGGCCAAATTCCGTGACTACCGATCGAGTCATCAGATCGATCGAAGCATACCTAGTAAATTGGGATAAAACTGCTGATGTAAAGATGTTAGAATAACAGACAAATTGTGAGAAGGCCTTGCAGGGATGGATGCTCTAGCGTTCCTCTTTCACTGCCCATTTGAACCATCTGTAATCTGCCCTGAGGGGTTTGCCCTTCAATGCGCTTATGCAGCAGTTGCTTTGTTTCCTTGATGTACAAGTCAGGGCATTCTTCATTGCACTGAACTGTATATACAATATTGCTTTGTGTTTTGGTGTTAGATCCTTAGGGTGTAATAGTTTCAGTGTGCTGAAAGGTTTGAAATATATGGGGACATTGTGTTTGTTGAAAATCCTCTGGAGGTTTTCAGATTCTCCAGTCGTGTACTGTGCGGAAAGAAGATATTGTTGTCGTTAAGCTTCTTGTGTGTGTTTACTCTTTGATTTTCTGGTTAGTTTGGACATAATGTTTTGATGACAACAACCTTATTTGGTACCACTTCCTTTTACAGTACAGTACTTACAGTGTACTTACTTACTAGAAAGTACTGACTAATATAAGGTAAGTACATGGGTTAGGGGTAGGTTCAGGGTTAGTACCTAGTTATTACCCAGTAATTGTAATTACTACAATAAGTACATAGTATGGGTAACAGGACTGTAAAAGGAAGCGTTACCCCTTATTTTCAAAGATATGATGGGGAACTCCAACATACATAGACCTCAAGTAAGCGACTAGAGATCACTGAGAACTGAGGGAGGAAATATAAATATCTTGAAAATACACCAGGGATTGAGTAATAGGCCTAGAAGAGGTACAAACTTTAAGTGGTGAATGTAAGATGAGGAGCCAGTTGCATGACGTTGAATTCCTGATCCGAATGCTGCAATTTAGGGTTTCAAGTAGTGTACAGCAATCCTGGTCACATCACCATTAGCGTAAAGCTTGTACACAATATTTTATTTATAGATTATACAGTCTACTGCAAGAGTCTCAGAGCACAGCTATAATGGCATCATGCTCATCCAATCTTTCATCCTCACTGCTACATCTAGTTATAGGCTTGCTACTCACAACTCACGGCCTAACGACAATCAATTTATTAAAACCTCTACCAAAGACCAAACGTAAAACTTGTTGATGCTGATGGCTGATGTCAAGGAACTATGCAGCTCCACTCCAGTAGATGTGACCATGACATTATTCACCTTTGGCCTGTGTATAGACCCTTTTACAGCCCACGTGATCAAATAGTTGCGCACGCATTTTGGCAACGGAAGTGGTGTTGTTTCCCACTGACTGTTATGTGTTAGCAACTCCGAAAGTTTATTAAAAAGGTTTCCCAGCTTCAAAATGTCTGGTTGTTGCGTTTACGGTTGCACTAATCAATATTCCACCAAGGGGCTTAAGTTTTATATTTCCGACAGAATCACGGCCGTTTCAGAAGAACCGGCGGCGCCTGTGGCTGCAGACGATTAAACGTGTTGATTGGAGCGAGCTCAAATAAAAATCCGCTCGTGTAGCTTGACAGTATGCTGATTCTCGCCATACATAACTCGTGGCCTCAAGATAGTAACTCGTGGCCTCAAGATAGTAACTTGTGGCCTCAAGATAGTAACTCGTGGCCTCAAGATAGTAATTCGTGGCCTCAAGATAGTAACTCGTGGCCTCGAGATAGTAATTCGTGGCCTCAAGATAGTAACTTGTGGCCTCAAGATAGTAACTTGTGGCCTCAAGATAGTAACTCGAGGCCTCAAGATAGTAACTCGTGGCCCTTTTACAGCCCATGTGATCAAATAGTTGAACGCGCATTTTGGCAACGGAAGTGGTGTTGTTTCCCACTGACTGTTATGTGTTAGCAACTCCGAAAGTTTATTAAAAAGGTTTCCCAGCTTCAAAATGTCTGGTTGTTGCGTTTACAGTTGCACTAATCAATATTCCACCAAGGGGCTTAAGTTTAATATTTCCGACAGAATCACGGCCGTTTCAGAAGAACCGGCGGCGCCTGTGGCTGCAGACGATTAAACGTGTTGATTGGAGCGAGCTCAAATAAAAATCCGCTCGCGTAGCTTGACCGAGCTTGACACTATGCTGATTCTCGCCATACATAACTCGTGGCCTCAAGATAGTAACTCGTGGCCTCAAGATAGTAACTTGTGGCCTCAAGATAGTAACTCGTGGCCTTGATATAGTAACTTGTGGCCTCAAAATAGTAACTCGTGGCCTCAAGATAGTAACTCGTGGCCTCAAGATAGTAACTCGTGGCCTCAAGATAGTAACTCGTGGCCTCGAGATAGTAACTCGTGGCCTCAAGATAGTAATTCGTGGCCTCAAGATAGTAATTCGTGGCCTCAAGATAGTAACTCGTGGCCTCGAGATAGTAACTCGTGGCCTCAAGATAGTAATTCGTGGCCTCAAGATTAACTCATGGCCTCAAGATACTAACTCATGGCCTCAAGATAGTAACTCGTGGCCCTTTTACAGCCCATGTGATCAAATAGTTGCATGCACATTTTGGCAACAGAAGTGGTGTTGTTTCCCACTGACTGTTACGTGTTAGCAACGAAAGTTTATTAAAAAGGTTTCCCAGCTTCAAAATGTCTGGTTGTTGCGTTTACGGTTGCACTAATCAATATTCCACCAAGGGGCTTAAGTTTTATATTTCCGACAGAATCACGGCCGTTTCAGAAGAACCGGCGGCGCCTGTGGCTGCAGACGATTAAACGCGTTGATTGGAGCGAGCTCAAATAAAAATCCGCTCGCGTAGCTTGACCGAGCTTGACACTATGCTGATTCTCGCCATACATAACTCGTGGCCTCAAGATAGTAACTCGTGGCCTCAAGATAGTAACTCGTGGCCTCAAGATAGTAATTCGTGGCCTCAAGATAGTAACTCGTGGCCTTGAGATAGTAACTCGTGGCCTCAAGATAGTAACTCGTGGCCTCAAGATGGTAATTCGTGGCCTCAAGATAGTAACTTGTGGCCTCAAGATAGTAACTCGTGGCCTCGAGATAGTAATTCGTGGCCTCAAGATAGTTACTCGTGGCCTCAAGATAGTAACTTGTGGCCTCAAGATAGTAACTCGTGGCCTCGAGATAGTAATTCGTGGCCTCAAGATAGTAACTCGTGGCCTCAAGATAGTAACTCGTGGCCCTTTTACAGCCCATGTGATCAAATAGTTGCATGCGCATTTTGGCAACGGAAGTGGTGTTGTTTCCCACTGACTGTTATGTGTTAGCAACTCCGAAAGTTTATTAAAAAGGTTTCCCAGCTTCAAAATGTCTGGTTGTTGCGTTTACAGTTGCACTAATCAATATTCCACCAAGGGGCTTAAGTTTTATATTTCCGACAGAATCGCGGCCGTTTCAGAAGAACCGGCGGCGCCTGTGGCTGCAGGCGATTAAACGTGTTGATTGGAGCGAGGACATAATAAAAATCCGCTCGCGTAGCTTGACCGAGCTTGACACTATGCTGATTCCCGCCATACTTCCGTTGCCAATATGCACGCACATACGTTGACACATCATTATGTACAAACCGTAAAAGGGCCTATAGTGTCTAGTCCTGCAATAATTGCCCAATCATTTAATTACTTTAAACTTTGTTTCTCTGTGGATGATCCGAAAACTCGGATAGATTCCAGACGTATTGCAGGTAAGCTGGATTTCGCCTCTTTCTTAACCGTCACCACTCCATCTCAACTGTCCAGGTGAAGAATGCGCACCTAAGGCAGCAGACCTTGAAAGTGTCACAATGTCGAAGGTCTTGTACAGCAGTGCAGATTTCATATGATTAGATCTCCAGAAAGGCTTGTGGAAGCTTGGCAACCTCAGACCCCTTGGTCCTCTTCCAAGTCCACATTTGGGTGACGTAATGTCGTTTTTATTAGTGGGTAGCAGTTCAGCAGTGCAGGGTTTGCAAAATGGCACATTGGGGGCACGCCACGGACTCTTCTTTACCATTATATTCACACAGTAACTTTTAACCACAGTTAGGAACGACACAGTAAAATAATTCTGCCTGAAATCGGGAATTGAAAAATGCTTAACTCACATGAGACTCTTTGGCCAACCAATCGTATCCTCACTGATGCTTTTGATGCTTTTGAGATATGTAAACTCTCGCTTAGAGCAAATTATCTAAATTTTGAACGTGGGATGTGCCCGAGCATCAGACTTTTCACCTGGTTGAATCTCTTAATCGGATCTCTTTGCCAGCAGCCATATCACCCTGTAGCCCAAGACTGGTTGCCCACTGAAGCTAAGCAGGGCTGAGCCTGGCTAGTACGATGGGAGACCCAGGTTGATGAGAAGCCCAGGTTGCCGCTGGAAGAGGTGTTAGTGAGGCCAGTAGGGGGTGCTCACCCTGGGGTCTGTGTGGGTCCTAACGCTCCATAGTAATGGGACGTTAAACCGAGGTCTTGACTCTCTGTGGTCATTAAACATCCCTGGATGTCCTGGTGATGTTGGCAATGTTGGCGATTCTCTCGGCCGTCATTGACAAGTCCTGCCATCTGCTCCATTGGACTGTTATTACACAGAGGAACACGTTTAGCATTTGGCTGCTCCCTTCACAGTGTGCTTTCATACCGTTTTACTGCTCAAGTTTGACTTGAGTCTTTTCTGCTGAACTTTCTACCTGCCATATTTGCTGCTGTAGTCATTGTGCATGTTTGATTTCAGACATCTGTGTGAACTTGTTATTGTTTGCGTTTTTATTTGAGGACGAGTCAAATAGACTCGTGAGATGTCTTAACACTATAAAGCTTCTTAACACTATAAAGCTTACTTTAAAGGGATACTCCACTGTTTTGGGAAATAGGCTCATTTTACAACTCTCCCAGAGTTAAACAGTCGAGTTTTACAGTTTTCGAATCAATTCAGCTGATTTTCTGATATTTAGAAGAATATCAGAAACCAGACAGTTTCTGGTCTCATTGACTTCCATAGTTGGAAAAAATATATATATACTATGGGAGTCAATGAGACCAGAAACTGTCTGGTTACTGATATTCTTCTAAATATCAGAAAATCGGCTGAATTGATTCGAAAACGGTAAAACCTAACTGTTTTAACTCTGAGGGAGTGGTAAAATCAGCCTATTTCCAAAAAAAGTGGAGTATCCTTTTAAGTACTCCAAATGTTCAACATTAAAACTTTGCTGAACAACCGGTTGTACACAATCTACTTACAGTCCTTCTGTCGTCTGATTGATAGTTTATACTTTTTAGCAAGTAAAATGTCTTTAAGTATAATTTAACAAACGTCTATCGTCAGTCTTTTTTTGCTGTGATATATCCACTGATTTTTATAAAGTAAACAAGGGAATGACTTTTACATTGTTAGTAACATTTTCAGATGAACACCTACTGGACTGAAGCAAATTAGGATTATCCAAATAGCCTAATCTTTTTTTCGGAAAAATGCCTCTTTTTTCTCAGTATCTGTTTCTTTTCACACCTACGGACATTTGTTTAGTACTTAAAAGGCATATGCATTCCTGATATATTTATTTAGGTAGGTGTAGCCTACCTACAATAAATAAACACAGGACAAGTCTGAGAAAAACAGTCTCGAGTACTACAGCCCTGAGTGTATCTGTCACAGTGTAGCGTGGGTTGAAGAAGACTCAAAGTCCAAAGGCTCCAATACAACCGATTTACTTAAATTTTACTCACAGGTACATACGGACGGGCAGGATAACACACAAACACACTCTAAACACAACTAACAACCGACAAAGACTGACTGAACTGAAGGGAACTTATGGAGCCCCCCTAAGTCCCACTTTGGCAAAAAAATTAATTATAACTATCTTGTGGCCTCAAGATAGTAACTTGTGGCCTCAAGATATTAACCCGTGGCCTCAAGATAGTAACTCGTGGCCTCAAGATAGTAACTCGTGGCCTCAAGATAGTAACTCGTGGCCTCAAGATAGTAATTCGTGGCCTCAAGATACTATCTTGTGGCCTCAAGATCGTAACTTGTGGCCTGAAGATATTAACCCTTGGCCTCAAAATACTATCTCGTGGCTTCAAGATACTAACTCGTGGCCTCAAGATAGTAACTTGTGGCCTCAAGATAGTAACTTGTGGCCTCAAGGTAGTAACTCGTGGCCTCAAGATACTATCTCGTGGCCTCAAGATACTAACTCGTGGCCTCAGGATAGTAACTTGTGGCCTCAAGATACTGTAGTAATTTGTGGCCTCAAGATACTAACTCGTGGCCTCAAGATAGTAACTTTTGGCCTGAAGATATTAACCCTTGGCCTCAAGATAGTAACTTGTGGCCTGAAGATATTAACCCTTGGCCTCAAGATACTAACTCGTGGCCTCAAGATACTAATTCGTGGCCTCAAGATACTATCTCATGGCCTCAAGATAGTAACTCGTGGCCTCAAGATACTATCTCATGGCCTCAAGATACTAACTCGTGGCCTCAAGATGGTAACTCGTGGGCTCAAGATACTAACTCGTGGCCATAAGATACTATCTCATGGCCTCAAGATAGTAACTCGTGGCCTCAGGATACTATCTCATGGCCTCAAGATAGTAACTCATGGCCTCAGGATACTATCTCGTGGCCTCAAGATACTAACTCTTTCTTGAGGCCACGAGTTACTATCTTGATGCCTCAAGATAGTTATAATTTTTATTTTTTTTTGCCAAAGTGGGACTAGGGGGGCTCCGTAGGAACTACATACAGTGACTAATAAACTGAGGACAGGTGACACAGATGATGATAATTAACTAAACACAGGTGAGACAACTGAAGACAAACGAAGAAAACTGAACAAGGAAAACATGTGACCAATCAAAACAACACGACAGATTGACATAACTATGACGTGATTATACGAGAACGCTCGCGGGTGGAAAAGTAAAAATATTTTATCGGATGGGCCTTTCATTTATATGGCGACGGCGTTTTTGGGGCTTAAAAACGCAAAAAAGTGAAACCACCCTCCAGAGTGGAAATCTTAAAAACGCTCCACCGCCGCGTTCCCGTGTAAAGGGTAAAAACACAAAAGTCTGCTTGACAGTGAAGGTTGTACACAGGCGCGCAGACTTGCTGTTGTTGTGTGGCAGTGCTTCACATTGCCACCTAGCTGCCTGGAGTGCACATTACATTAAATTTCACACACTTTCGCGTCACCATATGCAGACAGATTTCCCACCCATAACGCTCGTCTAAACGCAGAATAAAAAGTAATAACGCAACGCCACTTTTGCATTTTCTCTTCAGATCGTTTCCGTGTAAACTTAGCCTAAGAGAGCATCATTGTAAACAAATTCCTCTTGATGTTTGCACCACATAATCATCTCCATATGTTTGGCTTTTTTGACGTAGTAAACTTACTCGGCAGCTTAGCTGATACTTTTAACGAGAAGGAAATGTGTCACGATAAAAGATAACAATCAAAAATGACAGGGTTAATTCGGTAAATTCATTTTTATATCAAATTTGCTTTTGTTAACACTACCAGTTCGATTTGGGGTGGTGATGGCGCAGTGGATAAGACACAACCAATCAAGTAAAATGTTGCCACAACTGTTTAAGAGAATATTTAACACACTATTTAGTACCAGTAACTGTGAATTATGCTATAAGCAATGCAATATAACTGAGCAGAGGCATGATTTTTACATGGCACCTGCAACGGAGAGAAAACAGCATTGCCTAAAGCACATGTGAACGTGTCACCTGAAAAGTGCAGTAAATTGTACCCGGAGCAACGGATTTCAGACATTTTTCATAAACGTCGCATATTTCCAAAGAGCCTGGGTCGTTTTATTTATAGTTTTGTTCTTGTCACTTCTTTATTTAATTTCTCATGTGAGTACATTTAGTATAGAGCGGCACCGTTTGTTCATTCCACACATGAGCCGCTCCAACACTCTGGTTTCAGCTGTAATGAATAGAGGAGCACCGAGGAGATAAGGTGTGTGTGAGAGTGTGTTCGAGAGCCGCGAGCTCCCCGGGGAGGCAGAAAACTATAGAGACGTGATCCAGGACTGCCACCGTCTGAGCGTCTAGTCGAGCCTGGCAGACTCACAGAGAGAAGACGGATTTAAATACACTGCTGAGCAAGGGAAGAACGGAGATAGAGATATCGGGGAAATGCTGAAAGGGGTCATATGAGAAATCAGATTTTCTTTGATCTTTTGAGGTAAAAGCTGCAAAAATTGCTCATTTTGAGATCCTCGAATAATGTCAGATACTCAAGACATTAACACGCTTATGAATGAAGAGGGCGTTTCTTAAAGGCACAGTAGCTAAATAAATCTCCTGTTCAAACACAAGACAGTCAGAGAGAGATATTGTTAATGGAGAAACCACATTAAGGGGGGGGGGGGGGGGGGGGGGGAGTGAATGACAGTGAAACTATGGGTTAGACAAAGTTGTGGTGTCGTGATCAAAATCACATATTTTAGGGTTGAGCAATCATCAAAGAGGAGACAACTTGTGTTAAGACCATCCGAAGGTTAATGAGTTTTAACAAATTTGATGTTAAAGGGATAGTTCAGTTTGAAATTAATTTTTGGTATGTTTTCGCTTACCTCAACGGCATCCAAGATGTAGGTGTCTTTGTTTCCACAGTAGTTTCAATTGTGACATTTTTCGGTCAAACCGTTCTTGTCTTTCAGTCATATAATGCAGGTCTATGGTCGCCACCACCTCAAAGAGCATGCGCAGAGAAGTCCAAATTAAACATGATTTAATGACTCGTAAATGTAAGTACACATTGATGGCCTAAGACATGAAACGAGTGGTTTGTGTGAGAAAACGAACAGTATTTATATCGTTTTTACCTCTTGTTACCATAGCCACCTCCAACTGATCTGAGGCCGCGGGGTCTTTGTGACTGTGGTTACAAGAGGTAAAAAACGAAATAAACACTGTTCGTTTTCTCACACAAACCGCTCGTTTCGTGTCTTAGGCCATCAATGTGTACTTACATTTACGAGTCATTAAATGTAAGTACACATTGTAAATGTAAGTACACATCGTATTTACATTGTGTACTTACATTTACACTCGTAAATGTAAGTACACATTGATGGCCTAAGACACGAAACGAGCGGTTTGTGTGAGAAAACGAACAGTGTTTATTTCGTTTTTACCTCTTGTAACCATTAATCGAACAGTATTTATATCGTTTTTACCTCTTGTTACCACAGCCACCTCCAACTGATCTGAGGCCGCGGGGGCTTTGTGACTGTGGTTACAAGAGGTAAAAACGAAATAAACACTGTTCGTTTTCTCACACAAACCGCTCGTTTCGTGTCTCAGGCCATCAATGTGTACTTACATTTACGAGTCATTAAATTAAATTACATTTACGAGTCATTAATCAAGCTAAAACAAACCAAAAAATTAATTTCAAAGTGAACTATCCCTTTAAGGAGTTTTCAATAAAGCAATCCTGCTACTTTTTAGCCCAATATGCTTATGAAATGTTTTTCCATCAAAAAATAGTGTAACTTTATGTGTATAAACTTGTATATATTTTTATTTATTATCAAATAGGCTTCTCAACACAATTCCGTGTTGCATGTTATTCCAAAGAATCAGCTAAATAAATTTTCATCGAAATATAATAACTTGCAATAATACTAAAACTCTGAAATAATACTGTTGCAATTTAAGGAATAAACATGTATTTAAAATTGATATGATAAAAAAGTGTGAATATAATAGTAAATAGTAGACACTTTTCATGATCCGATGAATGCAGTGTGTGAAATGACTACCAAACCTTGTTTCCTTACTGTATTACAGTTGTGGATTCAGTCTTTACGGGAGAATCTCCGCTTTTTCAAACACTGCATGCAGACGTAGTTTCTGAGCGGGTCGTCTCAGGTGAACGTTGGAGATGTGTGTGTGTGTGTTTGTGTCGTATGCGTGTGGGAGGCTAATGCTGCAGGCGCCGAGCTTCTCCAAACCTCCATCTGTGTACGTCCAACTGTCTGCGTCCCATTTCAGCCTGTAGTCTTCTGAACACACGCACAGATCTGCAGCGCCTCACCTCAAAGCTGATGTATAATGAATATTACAATTACGGTTTTTAAATATAGTTAAATATGAACTGATTAATAATGTATTCAATCAAAGGTGGTTTAGCTTTTATTATTATTATTTTGTATGTATTATTATTGAAACTGCTGAAATGCTTTGAGTATGGCTGCATATATATATATATATATATATATATATATATATATCAACCCGATCTCACGACCAAGTCGTACGAATTCGACGAATGATTAAAAAGTGGCTAATTCGTAACAATTCATACGACCTCACTCGTACTATTTGGTGCAATTTTGCACTTTTGACAAACAGTCTGAGATAATTGAGTGTTGTGTGTAATAAAACAATACTCTATGAAATCATTTGTATTGCATTGTTCAAAAAGCAAAAGTAGTTTCAATGTAGCTAGCTACTTTTTGATAGTAACTTGTAGTGTACATAGCTAACTACTTTTCCAAAAGGGTAGCTTGACTGTAGTTTAACTACTTTAACGTACAAGTAGCTTGTAGCTTGTCAAACTACAGTTTCAGAGTAGCTTCCCCAACACTGTATATATATATATATATTTGTTGCAACACTATCTCACGCCCAATTCATATGAATTCGACGAATGATTAAAAAATGTTTAATTCGTAACAATTCATACGACCTCACTCGTACGAATTAGTACGATTTTGCTAAATCGTACATATTTTCCAAATTGGCCAGTTCGTATGAATTCATACGAATGACCCACCCCTTACCCCGCCCCTAAACCTAACCATCACGTGGGTTTAGACAAATCGTACAAATTCATACGAGTGAGGTCGTACGAATTAGTACGAATTAAACATTTTTTAATCATTCGTCGAATTCGTACGAATTGGGCGTGAGATAGTGTTGCAACAAATATATATATATATATATATATACAGTGTTGGGGAAGCTACTCTGAAACTGTAGTTTGACAAGCTACAAGCTACTTGTACGTTAAAGTAGTTAAACTACAGTCAAGCTACCCTTTTGGAAAAGTAGTTAGCTACACTACAAGTTACTATCAAAAAGTAGCTAGCTACATTGAAACTACTTTTGCTTTTTGAACAATGCAATACAAATGATTTCATAGAGTATTGTTTTATTACACACAACACTCAATTATCTCAGACTGTTAGTCAAAAGTGCAAAATTGCAACAAATAGCCTACAACATTGCAAGAACAAAATATACATTCAACATAAATTGCATTTAGAACATTTTCTCCAAAATACCGATTGAGCTTAGACAAATAAGGCCACGGGTAATTAACGTTAGTTGTTTCTCCATCCTCCAAATCTGCCGTCACCTCTTGCTCCATCATGGATAATCATAATATGGGTGTGTCAACGCACTTCTTTACGTCAGTGAACCGTTAGCCGCAAGATGCGTGATTAAACAACAGGTGGCGGTAATGGCAAAAAATGAGTTTTTAATCTAACAAGAAGAAGAAAATCCTTGTATGACGCTGATTTGCGCAGGCTCGACAAACGCAATGTAGCTTTTTCTCGCGCTACACCGCTACTTGCTGCAAAAAGTAGTTAGCTATTGGAAAAGCAACCCGGTCTCGTCATCTACCGACGTTTAAGGGGGCCCTAAAAAGTCGTATATTGACGAATGGTCAAAAGACGTCCCAAAACGTCAGTTATATGACGAATTGGGATGAGACTGTGTTAGGAAAAGCTACACTGTTTAAAAAGCAACTGAGCTACTGCCAAGCTACTGAAAAATGTAGTTAAGTTAGTAGCGTCGCTGCTTGTAGTTAACTACTCCCCAACACTTTATATAACATGTTCCGAAACGCTGTCTGTCATTTTCAGATAAGTAGGTTGTCAAACTCGTGCCATTTGAAGAAATTTGCTGAACCTTTTTTTTTTTTTTTTACTATATCATCGCTGTTTATGCAAGGTTGGGCATGCAATATTCAACTTTAGCATAGTGTATACATACAGTACACTCACATAAAGAGAAATATACTAGTATTATATCTCAGATGCTTGGCTGCATGTGTCGGCGTTCAGCTCTAATCTTCTAAATGCGATTATAGGACTTGACTTGACTTTTTCTCCTGTGTTCACATTTCTAGCACTGTCACAGAGTCATGTGGGATTTCTCTGTTTTCATTAAAGCTACAACGTGGAACTCTTTTAGTTTATTCTTAGCTAAAACACTTAGTTCTTTCAAAAATATATGTGCTCATTAATGTATATTTACTTCGTTCAAGTAATAAAGTATTCTCGAGAGTGTATAATATGCCATTGAAAATACATACGGGTAAGGGGTTCTAATGTCGGTCGCCGTGTTGATCCTCCATCTTGAAAGTACATTAGCCAAAGAGGGACATACCCGTTAATTCAAGCTTCGCCTTTCGCGTTTACGTTTGAGTTAACACTCATGGACGAGGTCGAACTGGAAGCCATGTTAATCTTGGACTACATTGGCCACCGTAGGTGGAGTTAAAACGAAATCGGAATTGAGAGGAACACAAACTAATATTCACTGGATGGTCATATACCTTTTCACCACTAGATGGGGGTAAAAATCACACAGTGTAGCTTTAATATATGCCTAGTAGGATGAACATTTTACAAGTGATATATCCAAAAATTTACTTACAGCTAATATTATAATTATGACATCTTGGTTATTAAAAAATGTGTTCATATCTCAGATAAGGGGATCTGGTGTGTGTAAGCGTCAGTGATTGTCTGAGTCACTGGGGTGTGTCCCGTCAGCGAGGTGCCCGTTTAGTTCCCTCAGACGATGGGCAGGACGCCAGCGGGAGGAGCTCAGTCTGTGCATGAAACTGGTGCCATTACACCAGCAGCCCTTTAAACGCCTGCTCATATTCAGCACATACACAAATCTGAGCTGTGCAAAGTCTCTGGGCTTTTGTTTTTGCCTTTGAAATTATTTGTCAAGGCTCATATCGATCTTTTGCACTAAAGGCTTTTGAATGCTTTTTTTCTTTTTTAGATATTCATTTATACCTAGATATTGAATTCAAATAGGTCTGATTAATATTTAAACAAGTAAACAAAAAACACTGTTACTTGAACATGATTAGGGTAGAAAGTAGGCCCCGAAATCTTATTTTATTATCAAATGAACGACTAAAGGCAGCACTTAAAGGTGCAGTGCGCAATTTCTGAGAACCATCATTGAACACTGTTTATGGAAGCTTGTTTCCGCCACTGAATAAAAAAATAAAGTAAATAATTGTGACTTTATATCTCGCAATTCTGACTTTTTTTCTCACAATTTCGAGTTAATATCTCGCAATTCTGACTTTATAACTCGCAATTCTGACTTTATAACACGCAATTGCGACTTTATATCTCGCAATTCTGTCTTTATATCTCGCAATTGCGACTTTATATCTCGCAATTCTGACTTTATATCACGCAATTGCGACTTTATATCTCGCAATTCTGACTTTATATCTCGCAATTGCGACTTTATATCACGCAATTCTGACTTTATAACACGCAATTGCGACTTTATATCACGCAATTCTGACTTTATATCTCGCAATTCTGACTTTATATCTCGCAATTCTGTCTTTATATCTCGCAATTCTGACTTTATATCTCGCAATTGCGACTTTATATCACGCAATTCTGACTTTATATCTCGCAATTGCGACTTTATATCACGCAATTCTGACTTTATATCTCGCAATTCTGACTTTATATCTCGCAATTCTGTCTTTATAACTCGCAATTCTGACTTTATAAGTCACAATTCTGACTTTATATCACACAATTCTGACTTTATTTGCAATTTGACTTTATTTAAGTAAATTTGCAATTGTGAGAAAAAAATTCTGAATTGTGAGATAAAAAGTCGCAATTACCTTTTATATTTTTCATTCTATGGCGGAAACAAGCTTCCATACTGTTGATATATGACATCAACCCAAACGAACAAACCCCACGTTTCATTGCTCTGCCCCCAAAATGCACGAACGCTGAATGCAAGTGTGGATAATTTGGTTTATCATAGCAGAAGTGAAGCATAATAAAGCTTTGCAAAAAATAAAACTAAGATGTACACAAAAATAGACACACACACTTTATACCAATAGGCCAATCAGCAGTAGGGGACATTTTCAGTCATGATGGGGGAGGAGAGAGAGTCAGTCTGGTATTATGAACAGCAGCAAAGCTGATATCTATCTGACATTATTTGTTTATATACGTTAAAGTACAGCAATTTAAGATAAATGCTTTGGTTGTTACATATACTCGCAACGTTTCAGCCACAAATAAATTATAAATGTTAGCTAGATTGTGTTCCTAGCTAAATTACCTTTCTAGTGTGTGTTTTGTATTTGTATTTTTAGTGTGTGTTTTGTGTGTAGTATTTAAAAAAAAAAAAAAAACATCTCTATCCATGTCATTATATGCAGTGAGTTGGCTCAGGTGATTTGTTTCGCGCTTCAGCACTTCCATTAAAGCTACACTGTGTGATTTTTACCCCCATCTAGTGGTGAAAAGGTATATAACCATCCAGCGAATTTTAGTTTCTGTTCCTCTCAATTCCGATTTCGTTTTAACTCCTACGGTGGCCAATGTAGTCCAAGATTAACATGGCTTCCAGTTCGACCTCGTCCATGAGTGTTAACTCAAACGTAAACGCGAAAGGCGAAGCTTGAATTAACGGGTATGTCCCTCTTTGGCTAATGTACTTTCAAGATGGAGGGGCAACATGGCGACCGACATTAGAACCCCTTACCCGTATGTATTTTCAATGGCATATTATACACTCACGAGAATACTTTATTACTTGAACGAAGTAAATATATATTAATGAGCACATATATTTTTGAAAGAACTAAGTGTTTTTAGCTAAGAATAAACTAAAAGAGTTACACAGTGTAGCTTTGAGGAAACATAGTGAGCATCGATGCGCTCTGCTTTTCACGGTGCCGAACGTTTCAGTGCCATGGATGGATTTTCTGATTGAGAACGCCCTTAAAATGGCCGACTCCTATTGAAAACGTAGTCCAAAAGACAATTCCATTAACTCTGTCCCTGCCATTGCATATATTGCATATTCAGATATTCAAACAAACAAAAAATATTCTGACGCTCATGAAAGTTTTGTGAAAATGATCAAAAATGCTGCCACTGACCTGTCGGAAAAAGTTACGTACGATTCAAATCTTAATTAAATCAATAAATTAGAACTTTTAACTTGTAGCCATGCATTTGTTTAAGTTGTGATAATAGATCCCATGAAATGATTGTCAGAGTGATATTAAAAATGGCACAGTATCATGAGTTTTTTTTGTACCTGCTCCTTCTGAATGACAGCCGTCTGTACCGTGATAGTTGAGGGAATGCAGTTAAATCATACACACATACACATATCTCTAAACCTGTTCAGTGTTGGTCTCCCTGTTGGAGTTTGAGCTGATTTCAGGTGAATCCACAGTGTGCTTCCACAAGCATAAATCACCCTCACCACAGTCAAGTCTCTCTCTCTCTTTCTCTGTTATGAGTCTCTCTTTGTGACGGTTCAAGCCTCCGTTTGCTCTATTCTCTGAGGATTATCTGAACGAAACCGAATTGAACGCAGCTCGGCGGAATAATAAGGCATTCAGCTGGCCGGCCTGACACTTGGCGTGTAATTAAGGGCCTGGTGCTTCCGTTTGATGCCAAATGAAAGAAAATGGCTTCGCTCTCTCCTGCTGATTGCTGCCTGGCATCTTTCACCTGAATTTCCCGGCCATCCCGGCATTGTGCAGCCGATTGCGGGCGCGTGGGTAATTGCACAGCGAGTGAATGACGGCTCCCGTAGACTGTGTGGCACCGCATCAGTGCTCAGGAAAAGTAGCGCGCTACACACAGGCTTCATGGTGTGCAAAATAAGGTGGGTCAGATGACTTAGAGATTAAAGTGGCTGATTATAAACGCCATGGGAAAAATTGCAAGAACAGAATATTGTGATCCCGTGGATAGTGAGCAGCACACATTCGCTGCTCTTTATGCTAACTTCATTGGGCTAAATGAAGGAAGTGTTAAACTGAAGTGGGATAAGGTTTTCATTTAGAATTTCAGTAATAAATGAACGCAGTTCAGCCAAGGGATTCCCAAAATATTACCCGAACACACCTTCTAATTAAGACTCTGTAGATTGTCTACTCTCTCTTTACGCAGACGTGATTTAGACGGATGATGCTTCATCACATAAGAGAACCTCAGATGCCTTCACAAATAAGACCTCTCACATGCGCTTTTAATTAAACACTTTTCTAAAATTTAAATGTGCTTGTTATTTTGTGTGTGTGTGTATGTGTGTATATCTGGAAAACCCTACATTTGTACAGTTTAAAAATCAGTATGTCTATGGAAAGTCTCTGTAAACCATTAAAACCCAATGTGTGTGTTTGAGAGCGAGAGTTTTCGTTGGGTTGTGATCAACACCTACGGTAATTTAGACACTAAATAAGACGTACAAATAAACGACAAACTGCTGACATTTCCTGCAAAACTTTTTGCACATGATCTACTATGCGCCTTTTGTTGTCTGATTGATAGTTGGGACTTTCTTTTAGCCAATGAATGTATTTTAGCATGATTGTGCAAACATCCACCTTCAGCTCGTGCTCCACGTCTTTTTGCTTTGAAATCTTTGCAGATTTTTTTATAAAGTACATGTAAGAATAATTTTTATATTAGTAATACTTCAAGATGCAGTGTTGTAGTACTCGAGACTCGGACTCGTCTCGGAATCGGTCTCGAGACCATATTTTAATGGTCTTGGTCTTGTCATGGACTCGTGTGCATTTGGAGTCGGAATTGACTCGTCGAACATTTTTCTTTTAGGACTCGGACTTATTCCCGAGTCCACTAGAGTTCAATTCAAAATATTTTTCATGATTATTAATGTATGTTAATAAAATATTTCTTTAAATTGATTGACACGCCCAGTGATTGGTGATTTTCTAGTGCGTAACTCCGCATGACAAATTGTAATAAAATTACTTTTAACACCACCTACTATGTGGCCTTTTTACCCTAAACTGATCATATTTTTTAAACTCTAAGTAAATTCAGTAAAAAAAAGGATTCAGTAGAAAAAAAGGAGTAAATAAAAATTAATTAGGTAATCAACCCTCACTGGTCTCGGTCCCAGCTCAGACTCGACCGTCTCTGGTCTCGGACTCGACTCGGACTCGACTCTCTATGGACTCAGTCTTGACTCGGACTCGACTCTCTCTGGTCTTCGTCTCGACTCGGACTCGAGTGAGGTGGTCTCGACTACAACACTGTCAAGATGAACACTTACTAGATTGAAACAATGTCGATTTACTTGCATATCAATGCATATTTTTTTTAGAAAATCATCAATATGAGTGTTAAATAAGGTACTCAACAAAAAACACACATGAAAATATGAAGATGTTGTCTAAAAACTTTCAACAGTTTCAAGTTTCAAAAGTTTTTACTTTTCCATTCATTCATATGTCAGGCTTTACAGGGTTAATAATCATTCGACACTTAGCTAATAGCTGGAAAGCTTCATTAATAATAAAATGATTTATCTTGAAAAATCTGCCATGGAAACTTGCATGAAGATAAATTCAATTCAGACACTGGTCAGGGAGGACGAGGAATGGGTCGTGTTGGTTTTGGCGTACTGGCCCAACCAGACCTGGTTCCCAGAACTGATGCTCCTTGCGTTAGCTCTTTCCTGGCAAATTCCCCTGAGGAAGGACCTGCTTTCTCAGGGACGGGGCGCCAAATGGCATCCGCATCCACGTCCTCTGGAACCTCCACCTGTGGTCTTCGGACGGAGGACGTAAATTTCCTTGCACTTATAAATGCACTTATGTTTTGAATCGGAGTCTGTTAACTGGGTGGTGTTCTTCTCGATGGGTAGACCCCCATAAATGCCTGATGGAGTGGAGGCTGTCCCCCTCCACCTTGAAGTGGTTGCCGCCATCGCAGCACATCACAAAAGCACGACCTGATCATCAGGTTCCTGAGAAGTGCCAGGAGGTTAAAATCCTCCCAGACCATGTCTCATCACCTACTGGGACCTCTCTGTGGTCTTTGTCTGGTCTGCAGAGAGCTCTCTTCGAGCTGCCGTAGTCAGTTGAGATTAAAATCCTGTAATCTTGTCTCACGCCCCGGCCTGGATAGGTGCCCAATGTTCCCACCACTCCTTTCAGGGACCAGTGGTGAACTTACAAGCGCTACCCCCGGAGGAGGCAGACCCAGCCCTCGCACTGCGTGTTTACATGGACCATATGCAGAGCTTCAGAAGCTCAGAGAAGCTCTTTGTCTGCTTTGGAGGTTAGCAGAAGGGAAAGGCTGTCTCCAAACAAAAGGTTGACCCACTGGATAGTGGATGACCTCACCTTAGTGTACCTGTCCCAAGGCAAGCCAGGACCACTCGGACTGAGGGCTCACTCCACTCGGGGTGTTGCCTCTTCCTGGGCATTGGCGCACTGTTCTCTGGAAGACATGTACTGCGGGCTGGGCGACACCAAACACATTTGCAAGGTTGTACACTCTTCGAGTGGAGCCTACAAACAGGTAATGTGCAGAAAGGGTGGCTTGCAAGGCTCGCCTACTTGCACTTCAGGAGAGATCCCACTAGGTGAACCCTGATTTAAGTTCCTTCAGCATCCTTCAACAGTCAGACACAGCAACGTCTGACTCCAGGCCCAGTACTCGTGTGCATGCCTGACACGGATTTAAAGGGGGGGATTCCTTGTCGGTAAACCTGTGTCTTGTGTGCTCTGCCCCATCTCTGCATTGGGAGTAGCTCCTCCCTGGTCAGGTTGGGCCTACCAAAGAGATCTTGCAAACGGGAAGTTCGGTCTGGACTCGATCCATTGAGGAGTAATTATGATCAGTCAAAAAATGATCGGGCCAATCAAATTGCCAGGGTGGGCTTTATACAATGATGGACAGATGATCTGCAAGGACGTAATCATCACGTTATCAAAGAGCGCTGAACTGGTTTCTCTCAAAGATGACTGTAGCTGGAGAATTGAGATGTATAGATTCCGCTCTCACGTCTATTGTAAAATAAATCGTTAGCGCATTAAGTTTAATAGACAAACCTGCCATCCTTCTTACATGATTCGGCAAAATTGTAACTTATCAGCTGGCTCCGATGGTCGCTAAGAATATGGGACGTAATGAAAAGCCTGTGGTCGTTGTGGTTTCTCCTTTGGTCAAAGTACTTGACTTTCTGCGTTGCTCTGATTTGTTGTAGGTCTACCGACTATCCAATTGAGTTTAGAGTTTTTTTTTTACCTGGTTCGGTTAAGACACGCCTCATAATCAAAGCCCTATGGAGCAGTTTCAGACTCACATTCTGACTAGAATATAAGTATGACGAAGTCAGGCTAACCCAAAGCACCCTTCTCCATGAAATGTCATGATAAGAGGAACAGCAGCTACGACCGTCTCCCGAGTAAGCCCTGTCCCTTCCATCCCTTTTGGTATTTAGGATTACCCTTGGTGATTAGGATTGTAAATCTGCAAGGGCTGAAACGATTAGTCGACAATAAAAAAATTGTCCACAAATATCTTTGTTGTCGAGTAGTCAATTGATATCACTTGACCTAATGTAAGGGTGCTAGAGTGTAATGCAGCCCTTACAAATGCTATTGCGGTAAAAGAAAAAACAGCGCGAACTATGACGGAGTGCAAACAAATTCAAACTAGCAAGGTTTGGGAAAGTTTCACCTCAACTTTCAAACCAACAATGCTCTCATGTGCAAATACATGCAAGGCGGAACTTGCTTTTCACAGGAGCACAAGTAGAGCACTTAAAGAGGTATTTTGCATAGAATAAATGCTAGATGTTAGGAAGAATATAATGGCAGTTACTTTTTCTTTTTCATACTGTAAATTAAAAGGTGGACGAGAACGTGTCTGTCAGCTCAATTGTCATGTGAAAAAAAGATTGTCATTTCTACTTATACGAATGGTTTGCAGATTAATACTTTACCATTCTTTGTGTCCTGAAATAAATTACCCTTTTTATGTTTCAGTTCTAAGAAAAGCAGTGGTCATATTAAACAATACTTAGAGAGCATTTGTGTGTGATTTGAGTTGAACTTAAAGAGAATGACCTGTTTAGTTGGCTCAAAGTTCATTAAAACAACGATTTCAAAAGCTGAACTGATTTTCGTTTTTTATATTAGAGCAAGAATATGTAGAACTCAATGTTTTAACTAATTGAAAAAGCTGAATAATCGTTCCAAACTTACTGATTAGCTGGCAAAATAATCAATGATTAGTCGATTAATCGCTCTAATAATCGTTAGATTAATCGATTATCAAAATAATCGTTTGTTGCGGCCCTAAAATCTGAATTCCATCATCTCAGAAACATTGCAAGAATTTGGCCCTATCTTACTCTACCTGGCGCTGAAAGGCTTTTTCATTGCATTTGTTACTTCCAGGATTGATTATTGTAATGCACTATTGGTTGTTTTACCTGCTAAATCTATAAAACGGCTGCAGTACCTCCAGAATTCAGCAGCACGTGTGCTTACCTACACTTCACCACATCAGCACATTACGAGCGTGCTTTATAGCTTGCACTGGCTTCCTGTTCAGTGGCGTATTGCTTTTAAAACTCTCACACTAACATACAAAGCTATGCACGAAATAACCCCTTCTTATATCTGTGACTTAGTAAGCCTGTACTGTACGCGCCTTCCCGTTCTCTTCGGTCTACTGATTCACTTACTCTTCAGCAGCCACATCAGCCGTGTAAAAGAGACATGCGTCTATTTGGGACTCGGCTGTTATTTGAAGTTTTATGGTAGGTTACGACATTGTGGGAGTAGTTGTCAGAATTCTGCCAGCATCTGCATCTCCAACACTCGTAACACCATTCAGTGGCTGTGGCACTTTCCACAGGGACCCTAATAGGTCAGTCCGACGCAACGTTGAACATGACTGACTGAGTGGGAATGTCTAGGTTACTAAAGCCAAGTTCACACTACAGGATTTTAAGCCCGATTTATGCCCGATTTGCAAATCGTTGAGCTCGCCGACAGGTCAGTGTGTTATCGCGTGCAAATCGCGGGGGATTAGCGGACGATGAACGCTTGCCAATCTGTTAGTATGAAAGAGCCAACAACGCAGCGAAAACGCTTGCAGACGCCTCACAGACACGTCGCCGAGCCCAGAAAAATATCTAGCCTGCTAGATACCCAGACAGCAAACTGACATTGAATCAGCGTGGAAACGACATCTCTGATGACACCGAAACAACGTTGATCTGGCATTGTTTTGCTCATCGAATAACATTGAACCAACGTCAGACGCGGCATTCTTCGAAGCTAAATGAAAATCGAAAATTGGTTTGCTTTCCTAACGTTGAAACAACTTTGATTTCAAGTTGATTTTTCCATTAGTTTTAAAGAATGACGCGTCTGATGTTGGTTCAACGTTAATTCGATGAGCAAAACAATGTCAGATCAACGTTGTTTCGATGTCATGAGAGACGTCGTTTCCATTGGATTATTACGTTTTTTCTTGACAAATGTGGTTTGTAGACAAGATAGAATCGTTGGGTGACTTTGTTGTTGTCAACTCGTTATTGATTTGATTATTTTTAGGATTTAGACCGTAACATAGTACTGAAACAGCTCTCATTGAGTCACAAATGACTTGCTCTTATCATCCGATCATGGTTGTATCTCTATGTAGTGTTTTGTCAACTCATGTAGTGAGTTATCTCCTGTTGTGGATGAATCACGTTGTGTTGTGTGGTGTGAACACCTAAACAACCTGAACACTCCTGATTTCACTGAGAGCAAGTCATGTAGTGTGAACCACACAGTTCAGTCCGACGTTTTAAAATCATGTAGTGTGAACAAGGCTTAATGTAACCCCCGTTCTTTTAAAGAGGGAACGGAGACATCATGTCTCCCTACCACAGCCCTTGAATGGCTGGGATCCCCGTCTCAGCTTCTCAGCAAAACTTGAATGAAGTGAGCAATACCAACCCGATCTCACGACCAAGTCGTACGAATTCGACGAATGATTAAAAAGTGGCTAATTCGTAACAATTCGTACGACCTCACTCGTACGAATTAGTACGATTTTGCTAAATATTTTACGAATTGGCCAGTTCGTATGAATTCGTACGAATGACCCACCCCTTACCCCGCCCCTAAACCGAACCATTACGTGGGTTTAGTCAAATCGTACTAATTCGTACGAGTGAGGTCGTACAAATTGTTACGAATTAGCCACTTTTTAATCATTTGTCGAATTCGTACGAATTGGGCGTGAGATAGTGTTGGCAATACCTGTTCTATTTTTATTTATGTATTTCTGGGTAGGTGTGATTCGGCATGCAAATCTCACAATGTTCATTGGCTCGTTTTGTCACCACTCGGAGGTTATTGGGCTCCCCGGCCAGACCCCAAGACGTGAGTGCGACATAACATCCACATTCGCTTCTCCAGGTATCAAGGTTTACATTAGTAAACTAAGCCCATTTCACACAGCATGTTGATCGTGGAAAATTGGCATAAAATTGGCAGAAATGTTCGGTGTGCACGCAAACACGTCCCGGGATTAGTACCGGAATGCGCCCTGTGGTAAAAAAAAGGCTGTAATCAATGGCGTACGGGGGAGTGTCATAAAGATGAGCTGAGCTTAGTCGAATGGTACGTGATGCAATAGTTTATGATCGAAATTATAAAAAAAAAATGCACAAGCGTCATTTCTCAAAAGAGAAATCGCATATCATAAGCTGTGGAGAATTACACATCACATCGATGCCACGTGTCTTAACGGGATGTGTGTGAACTCGCGCACAGATTCCAGAAAATCACTGGCCGTGTTAATGAACAAAATCAAACGATCTCAGTGTATTTCCTGGAATCTCTGTGTGAAAACGGCTTTAGATATTTTTACACCCTGTTTTTTCATTAACTTTTGTTCACATAATCTTTTTTGCATGCTTGATGTGTGGTTTCCTGGTTTATTCTTACTGAATTCTGCATTCCATGGTCTCGATTAGATGTTTTCCCATTTGCCATGTTCTTGATTAGTTAGTGGACCACAACACCTCACTGGAATAAATGACATTTGGCTCATTAACTCATTCTAATATGTTCAGTCAAATTCTAATTGGAATCCCTAAAGGCGTTTGTTGTTAGCATGGAAACTGTGCTCTCAGCTCGATCTAACACAGTCTCATCCCAATTCGTCATATAACTGACGTTTTGGGACGTCTTTTGACCATTCGTCAATATATGACTTTTTAGGGCCCCCTTAAACGTCGGTAGATGACGATCCTGGGTCGTCATACAACTGACGCTTTACCTTTAACGTCGGTTAGGTGACGAGTTGGGTTTAGGGTTAGGTTTAGGTATGGGGTAGAGTTAGGATCCCATAACGTCATCTACCGACGTTTAAGGGGGCCCTAAAAAGTCGTATATTGACGAATGGTCAAAAGACGTCCCAAAACGTCAGTTATATGACGAATTGGGATGAGACCGGGTTGCTCGATCAGAAGGTTGAGGTTGTCTGTGGATCGATTATAAGGGCAAAATCAGGATGAAGAAGTAGTATGACTGCTTGTTAATATGAATATGTTTTTATTGACTGCATGTGTTTTATTTTGATGTGACACCATTTGTTCATTATTTTAACCCTTTGGTGCTCCTCGTGTGATGGTCAAAAAATATCTTTTTTTATTTGAATGAAACTGTATTTCATTTTAAAAAAGATTTGGGGATTCTCTGGCACTAAATTATACTTATGCAGTAGTTATAATCCATTTATTGCATATGAACCACTTTTTGACCGTTCATCTGCAAATGAAATGCCCAAATTAAAGTGCCATAAATTTGAAATCCTTTGGTGCACAGACTTAAGTTTTATCTCTTTTTAAAAGGTATTTTAAATTTAGAAATTTTTATAAATGTAAAAAAAGAAAGCAAGAAAGTTATATAAATATATTGTTTATGGCTATGAAAAATGTACAATAAACTATTTTCAAATTTTAAATGAAATGCGTATTTTTCCAAATCATGTTTTACTCAAAGAAAATCAAAGCAATACATCTAACTTTACAAACAAATTTTGTTTAAAACATTTATTTTAATTTAGCAAGGACACAATGCATTGATCAAAAGTGACAGTAAATTCTTTTTTTTTTCCATAGTTTGTAACAAAAAAATTCTTTTGAACTTTCTATTCATCAAATAATCCTGAAAAACAAGTATCACAGTTTCCACTAAAAATATGAAGCTTAAATATGAAACATTGATAATGTTCAGAAATGTATCTTGAGCAGCAAATCAGTATATTAGAACGATTTTTTGAAAATTCAACTTTGATCACAGGAATAAATTACATTTTACAATATATTCACATCAAACACAATTCTTTTAAATTACAATAATTGTGAAACACTCAGACCGGCCCGTCTGGCACCAACAACCATGCCATGCTCAAAATTGCATAAATCACCTTTCTTTCCCATTCTGACATTCAGTTTGGAGTTCAGGAGATTGTCTTGACCAGGACCAAACCCCTAAATCTATTGAAGCAACTGCCATGTGATTGGTTGATTAGATAATTGCATTAATGAGAAATATAACAGGTGTTACTAATAATCCTTTAGGTGAGTGTAGTTCTTGTTAGACTCTTAAGCCACTTTCCGACCGAAGGGACTTTTGCAGTTCCTAGAACCTAACGTTCCTATAACCCTTATTTTCTCGTGTTCCGACCCGACTAAATTGGGGATTTTTTAGTTCCTCAAACCGTAGTTCCTATAACTCTTTCCCCAGATAGCAATCAACGTGGAAACATGACATCGAAACAACGTTGATCCGACATTGTTTTGCTCATCGAATTTACGTTGAACCAACATCAGACGCGTCATTCGTTCAAAACTAACAGAAAATCAACTTGAAATCAACGTTGTTTCAACGTTATGAAAGCAAACCAATTTTCGATTTTCATTTAGCTTTGAAGAATGCCGCGTCTGACGTTGGTTCAACGTTCATTCGATGAGCAAAATCATCGTTGTTTCGATGTCATGAGAGACGTCGTTTCCACGTTGATTCAATGTCAGTTTGCTGTCTGGGTCAGTACCTAGTCTAGAGCGAGGACTTTTTTTAGTTCCCTTTCCCTAGGTCTACGTTGATTGGTTCAGTTTATAAGTCATGCCCACTGTCAACATGGAACTTGTAGCGCGCTGTCTGCCATACGCCGTGTGTTTTTGCAAAACATTACAACGAGGATTAAGACAAACATAACGCATTCAACCAGCTAATTGCTAATGCTAGCTAACTTACCCGTCGTTTTGTTTGCCTCCTGCGCTCTGCTCTTTTATCTTCTTCGTTCATATTACTTAATATCATGTTACGCCTTCGTCTTCTGTGTTTCTCTAACACAGTCTCATCCCAATTCGTCATATAACTGACGTTTTGGGACGTCTTTTGACCATTCGTCAATATACGACTTTTTAGGGCCCCCTTAAACGTCGGTAGATGACGATCCCGGGTCGTCATACAACTGACGCTTTACCTTTAACGTCAGTTAGGTGACGAGTTGGGTTTAGGGTTAGGTTTAGGTCTGGGGTAGAGTTAGGATCCCATAACGTCATCTACCGACGTTTAAGGGGGCCCTAAAACGTCGTATATTGACGAATGGTCAAAAGACGTCCCAAAACGTCAGTTATATGACGAATTGGGATGAGACTGCGCTGTACAGAACTCAAGCATAATCTTTAAACGCCGCCATTCGTTCTCCGTTATTAAGGTCCCGGCAAGGCAGAACAGGAACATTGCAATAGCCTCCTCCATGCTGGTTTGTTGTTGTATGTAGTCATGCTACGTCTAGTGATGACGCTATAAAGACCGTCGCCGTGCTTGCGTTACCCCTCCTACCTACCAGTTCCTATATGGCCACTTGGCCAGTGCAAACTTGAGTCCGCAAACCAAACATTGTCATGATCACCATCATGATCATGATCTCCCCAAAATATCAAGGAAAAATAATAGTTTTTTTATTAATTATTTTAATTCAGATAACGGACATGTTTTTAAACAAATACATTGTGTTTAATAGTTTCATTTTGCAAATAATCCCGCTTCTGTATGTTATTAAAGTGTTTTCGCAGAGGAACACTGGCAGGGAGCCTTCCTCTGATATTAAGCGTGCTATCAGGCTCCCGGAGGGGCCCTTCATTGTCCCACCACACTCCACTGCAGCACCACTAACACATCATTTGTTCCCACCCGCTTCACTGGTTTTAATTAGTGTCTCTGAATGCTGCCGCACAACAGAGGCTCGAAAAAAATCAAACGCCACTGCTCCAAGTGTGTTTGTATCTGCTCCAGTTTCACCACACAAGATCCTCCCTTCATACAGCCAAATACACAAGAGCAGTTTGAGTTTCTCATCTTCCTTCAAAATATTTTCTCTGTCAATATCATACTGTAACCGAGCTCTACTTCACAACCTCGCAAACGACATGTGTTTGTGGCAAACGCCGTGAGGCAGTTACGTTTCATGTGCCTAGTCCTGCTGGTGTGGAAGTGTTAACGTACGATAGCAATCGTGTGATTTGTGAAGTAATGGGATCTCATGACCTCATGGGGTCTCTAATCATGTCTATTGTGTTTTGAACAAAAGAAGAATCATATGGAATATCATTTTTTTCTGTTTTTTATATAAATCCTTTTAAAAACTAACCTATGCTCACAGTCGTCACTGGCTAAGCAGCATGAATAGTCGTGGGTTTTTTGAGCTTGAATGTGAAATAAAAGCAGTTCCTCTCTGCAGTTTATTTCTCTCTAATATAGGCAGGAAAAAGGCAGAATTGGAAAAGGCAGAATTAGTTGAATGATCTGTCATATTCTATAGGAAGTGGAGTGATATAGCTATAGGGGATACTGTACTGTAGCTATATAGAAATATCCAAATTTAACATTGATTTCTCACTTATTACCAGTAACCTAAGGTGTGTATGTGGGGAAGATAGTAAAGCTGCTGCATCGCTTCATTCTTCTCATGTGATTTGCATGTTCATTTATGTCTGGAACTACGAGTTTAAATCTTTTTCTTTCATGTTTCAGAAAATGAAATTGGAGGAGGTGTAGTGTAGACCTCTTATCAGTCGTCTAACATAGAGGGCCGTGGGGCAAACCGAGGTCTGAACCAAAGAACAATTCAACCGGCAATTACATCAGGTACTAATGCAAGCTGTCTGTCTGTCTGTCTGTATTTCTGTCTGTATTTCTGTCCGTCTGTCTATCTGTCTGTATTTCTCTGTCTGTCCGTCCGTCCGTCCGTCCGTCCGTCCGTCCGTCCGTCTGTCTGTCTATTTATCTGTCTGTATTTCTCTGTCTGTCTGTCTGTCTGTCTCTCTGTCTGTCTGTCCGTCCGTCTGTCTGTCTATTTATCTGTCTGTCTGTATTTCTGTCCGTCCGTCCGTCCGTCCGTCCGTCTGTCTATCTATCTGTCTGTATTTCTCTGTCTGTCTGTCTGTCTGTCTCTCTGTCTGTCTGTCCGTCCGTCTGTCTGTCTATTTATCTGTCTGTCTGTCTGTCTGTATTTCTGTCCGTCCGTCCGTCTGTCTATCTATCTGTCTGTATTTCTGTCTGCCTGTATTTCTCTGTCTGTCTGTCTGTCTGTCTGTATTTCTGTCCGTCCGTCCGTCTGTCTATCTATCTGTCTGTATTTCTCTGTCTGTCTGTCTGTCTGTCTGTCTGTCTGTCTGTCTGTCTGTCCGTCCGTCCGTCCATCCGTCCGTCTGTCTATTTATCTGTCTGTCTGTATTTCTGTCCGTCCGTCCGTCTGTCTATCTATCTGTCTGTATTTCTGTCTGTCTGTATTTCTCTGTCTGTCTGTCCGTCTGTCTGTCTATTTATCTGTCTGTCTGTCTGTCTGTCTGTCTATCTGTCTATCTGTCTGTCTGTATTTCTGTCTGTCTGTATTTCTGTCTGTCTGTCTGTCTAGATAGATCTATCTATCTAACTATCTGTCTGTCTGTCTATCGGCCTGTCTATCGGCTTGTCTGTCTATCTGTCTTTCTGTCTGTCTGTCTGTCTGTCTGTCTGTCTGTCTGTCTGTCTGTCTAGATAGATAGATCTATCTATCTAACTATCTGTCTGTCTGTCTGTCTGTCTGTCTATCGACCTGTCTATCTATCTGTCTGTCTGTCTGTCTGTCTGTCTGTCTGTCTGTCTATCTGTCTGTCTATCTGTCTATGGGTCTGTCTGTCTGTCCGTCCGTCCGTCTATCTGTCTGTCTGTCTGTCTGTCTAGATAGATAGATCTATCTATCTAACTATCTGTCTGTCTGTCTGTCTGTCGGCCTGTCTATCGGCCTGTCTGTCTATCTGTCTTTCTGTCTTTCTGTCTGTCTAAGGACTTGTCTATCGGCCTGTCTGTCTGTCTGTCTGTCTGTTTGTCTGTCTATCTGTCTGTCTATCTGTCTATGGGTCTGTCTATCTGTCTGTCTAATCTGTCTATCTCTCTGTCTGTCTAATCTGTCTATCTGTCTTTCTGTCTAATCTGTCTATCTGTCTGTCTATAAGTCTGTCTGTCTCTTTCTGTCTGTCTTATCTGTCTGTCTGTCTCTCTGTCTTTCTGTATGTCTATCTGTCTTTCGTGTCTGTCTGTGTCTATCTGTCCATCTGTCGTTCTACCCATAGATTCCTGCACAATAAACAGAAGCAACACCAAACAGACGCTTACAAAGTCACGACTCCGTTCCTGACCACGCCCCTCATCTGCCATTGGTCGGGCAAACAGATAGTCCCGCCCTAAACTGTTTTGAGCTGGTTCCGGATGCTTTGAACGTATTCAAATGATGTTTTTGTGCTACAGAACAACCGTGTAACACTTTTCAGGAAGACGACCTACAACGATTTATTCTGCACACAAATGATTTGGCTCAAAAACAAAAAGAAACATTTTGAATCAGTCCTTTTGAGTTATGACAACTTAGAAAATGATGTTTGACTAACAAACTCCATTTAGTTAAAGTAATTTAATAACTGGTAGCATAAACCTTTTGGGCATGGGGGGGTGGGGGGATTTGGGGGCATTATTCTCCTCTCTGTAACAACCTCAAACATGTCCAGATCCACTCCAATGACAAAGCTACGCTCTTTAAAGCTGACTATTCACAAAATGCAGTTGTTCCAACCGATTTCAGCATTGATCCTTTCTATTTCAGGTCAAATTAACGGCTAGTATAGCATAGGTTAAATGTAACTTATTTTAGCTTGTGAATTTCATGATCTAGCAAGACATTTGTCACTGGCATAAGGGAATATCTTCATGAAGACTCAACCATAAGCATAAGTCAAGCATAACGACAGTAAACTACTCACAGTACACACAAGACATACTATAATAACGATACACATAATAAATAAACAAATGGGCTTTTCCTTTACTAAAAACCTTAAAACAATAAATAATTCCAAAACTTATTCTCCTAATCCTAAGCAAAGTATGCTGGGAACTACAAATCCCAATGGAGTCCAATTTTCAGTCATCAAGAGAACTACAACTTATCATTTTTAAAACAAAGGTATTGCAGTACAAAGTATTACACACTAGTATGTAACAGAATGTTTGCAACTTAACAAATTCAAAATTTTAACATACAACCTAGTCATTTATTTATAGTAATATGACGAGTATCGCAGTTTAACATCAAAACACACACATCACTGTCATAAACATACAGTAGGCTCACTTTAAAAGCTGAAAGCATTCACTAAAACGTTGCTCATATGTGTGTCTCCGCAGATGGAGGTGGATGTCGCAGATGAGAAGCGCCATTGCACACGCTCAAAAGGTATTCTGCTCTCCGTCACGTACACACGACGCACAGATGTAACGTGGCGATATGCTCAGACCGGCCTTTTGTTTGAGTGATAATCTAATCTTCTTTTGCCCTTTCGGCTGCCCTCTCACGTCCTCCTGTCTCTCTGTGTGCTTCTTTCACAGTTCCCCTGGAGCCAGCCATACAAGAGTTGTTCAGGTCAGTGTTTCTACACACAGGCTGGCAGAGAGCTCTTTACCTGCGTAATGTTGTGATCACGCTTTCCCGTTTCTTTCCATCTGCCATATCCTTTTGGGTGATGATCAAATAGTGGCACTTTGCTTAGCTGCAACTATTTCTCCATAGGATGACATATGGCCAAATCCTTTTGGAGCCGAGAATCAAACTAGAATAATAATTAAAAAAAACAAAACACAATATACACTTTTTTCAAACTTTGGTTTGAAGGTTGTTCTAAACTGACAGTTTTCACGAAATGATGTGAGAAATTTACACCTCTGGTTAACAGAAATGAAGGCGGTGAATCGGGTACAAATGTAACTGATATCACCATTCTGCCACAGACGAATAAGCACAGTACATTAAGACAGTTGTTTTATATTATTTAAATTAAATATGCACGTATTTGCATATATTTCCATAACAGATATCTGAACATAAAGCCAGGTTCAAATTCCTGTTACATATTATAGTTAAAGGGTATTTTGCATATCTTTTTTTATTACTTACTGTGAAAAGAAAGATAAATAATCACTATATTTTTAAGAATAAAATTTCCTTCCTCTTTCCCTGTCAGCATTTTATATATATATATATATATATATATATATATATATATATATATATATATATATATATATATATATATATATATATATATAAATAAATTTATATTTATTATTGATTTAATTTATTTTAGTTATATATATATATATATATATATATATATATATATATATATATTAGGGCTGTCAAAACGATTAATCGCGATTAATCGCATCCAAAATAAAAGTTTGTGTTTACATAATATATGTGGGTGCACTGTGTATAATTATTAAATATATATAAATACACACACATGCTTGTATATATTTAAGAAATATTTTCATGTATATTCTGTATATAGATTTATATATAATTTATATTATATATAAATATACATATTTTATATATAAATAATATTCTTTTCTTAAATATACATGCATGTGTGTTTTTTAAATATATACAAAATAATTATACACAGTGCCCCCACATATATTATGTAAACACAAACTTTTATTTTGGATGCGATTAATCGCGATTAATCATTTTGACAGCCCTAATATATATATATATATTGTATGAATATCTGAACATGCAATATTTCAAAACAAAGTTTTATTCTAGCTTAATGCAGTTTTTAATCAACACTTGAATGTGTGTGCGTTTTATAAAAAGCAACATTCTGTGCAATTATAAATGACGGAAATGTCTGTCAGTGGTGGGGAAAGAGTTAAATACACACCAGACGAATGATATGAACAAACCCCTGTGTAAAACTCTTCTGAATAGTAATAGTAATAAAACTGTCAAGTTGTGTGTAATAAGTGCTGCGGAAGTGGAGATTTGTTTGTATGAATTGATGTGTAAATAGGTTGGTTCAGTGATGTTAAATCATTTCTTGGACTGGAATAAAACCATTCATTTAGATGTTACACTGTCACGAAAAAAATAATTAAAAAAAATACGTGTAAAAATGCTGAGCTTGTCAGTACCCTTAAAGGGACAACCCTTGAAAGAGGCATTTTATTAACGTAGAATAGTAATATGTAAGGCTATATTCAAAACATATGAACTTTTTAGGGTAAATAAGATTTCTGGAATTAGAAATAAAGTGTAGGATGGGACTTGATTTCGTCCTTGGCATTGATTGGCTGAGGAAGATGCTAGTTTTTGCAGTCAGTTGTGGAGGATATTAATCTTCAACCTCCATCAAGATATACGTCATGAAGAGAACAGACGTTGTTTTTCATCTGGGACGACTGGTTAACTTTTTGATTAGAGATTACTAGGGCATTTGGATAAAAAAACCACTCCAACATTTAGTAAAAAAAAACGAAAATAAAACAAGAATGGTCCGTTTTGATTTCATGGTGAATTTAAAAGTTCTCCACACTTGACATTTGCTTTGGAATCAATGCTTGACCTAAAAACAATGTGGCTCAACTTCAGTATCCGGACCAACAGTCACACATCAGCTCAACAAAACGAGTCCAGACTACAGTGAAGACATCAAATAAAAGGTCACGGAGAACAAAAGCAGAGCCATGTTTGAATACGATTGAAATCAAATTGAAGTGAGATTTGAATCTGCTATATATCGTTTTTAGATGTATATATCTCCAATATAAATGAATCTGACAGTCTGAGCATATTTGTTGGAGATCGTTTATAAAAATAGAAAATAAAAGGAGTCCTAAGACAGAACCCTGAGGGACACCTGTTTCCATTCCTCTAGGCTGGGAGAGAGCAGCATTAAAAGACACACTTTGACGTCTGTAATGAAGATATGAATTAAACCAGAGAACAGTTGATTTGGAGAGACCAATAGCTCAACAAAACGAGTCCAAACTACAGTGAAGACATTAAAAAGGTCACAGTGAGTCGTCTACTAATCTCTTAGAGAGCGTTTGCGACTGTGACTGTTCCTGCTGCATTTGTGTTCATCGAACTTCATCACAAACATGATAGAAAACAGTCTAGGGGCCCTATTTTAAAGGGATACTCCACTTTTTTTTGGAAATAGGCTCATTTTACCAATCCTCCAGAGTTAAAGGGTACCTATTATGGCATTTAAAATGTTCCTAATATTGTTCTGGGAGTCCCCAACAACAGTTTTACAAGCATGCAATGACAAAAAACACTTTTGTTGTCTTATAATATGCATTTATTTTTACCTGATTTACTCACCGACTCCCATATGAATCATTTAGCGAGTCCTTTTTCCAAAACCTGCCTTTGCGTGACGCTAATCTGCGGTGATTGGTCAGATGACCTAGTCAGTTGTGATTGGTATTCTCTGTGCAGAGATTGTCGAAAACGGAGCTCTTATTACCTTAAATGGGTTCTCAACTCCAGTCCTCGCGACCCACTGCTCTGCATATTGTGTATGTCTCCCTCATTTAACACACCTGATTCAGATCCTCAGCTCGTTAGGATAGAGCCGGCTCGCGAATCCATACTTTATAGCTTTTAGGTTTGTGAAGCAATCATCTTCAAAATGACGCGAACACAGAACAAGGTTTGGGCTATACTTGTGTGGTATAGCAGTACTTGTATATATGAACTGCAGCCACTTAGTCTTCAAATACTCCTCACTTGGCAGGTGAAAAAAGTTCGCTTTTGCGTCGCACTTCAAAACACAGCGTCTCGTCGACATGATTGTTTTCCGAAGCCCAGATCTCGAAAAATGACAGAGTCCAAAAAGGTGCGGTGGGTCCAAACCTCCATGCTCTCAGACCTCCCTGGCCAGCCCAGGCAGGGTGGCCCGTCCTGGGCCAGTTTCAGATTTGCCCGCCACCCCTGGAGCTCCGGTTTTCCCTGGCGTCTCCGAGCGCAATAAGTGGGCGTTTCTTAATCAAATAACTTGTCAAGTTGACGTCAACTAGACAAAGGAAAAGCATCGTTCTTCGAACGAGTCATATCAGCGACTCAGAGTCGACTCTTACTTTTGAGAGACAATAACTTTGTATACGATGAACTTTCATGTTTAAAACTTTGCAGGATGTTTTCGTTCACTTAGATCTATGTTAAACACTACATGAAGGTCAATTTTCAAAAATCCATAATAGGTACCCTTTAAACAGTTGAGTTTTACCATTTTTGAATCCATTCAGCCGATTTTCTGATATTTAGAAGAATATCAGTAACCAGACAGTTTCTGGTTTCATTGACTTCCATAGTAGGAAAAAACATACTACGGAAGTCAATGAGACCAGAAACTGTCTGGTTACTGATATTCTTCTAAATATCAAAAAATTGTCTGAATACATTTGAAAACGGTAAAATTCAACTGTTTAACTCTGGGGGAGTTATAAAATGAGCCTATTTCCAAAAAAAATTGGAGTACCTTTACCAATCTGAAACGCAAGTATCAAGCGCGATACACAAGTAACTTTGTGGGCTGGTCTCGGTGCTGTTGCTATTTTTCCGGCGGGGTAAATGAATCTTGCGCCCGACGCAAGTTTAAAAAGGCTTGGTCTGAAGTAGCTTCGTTATTCATAGGTGTGGTTTGGGCGTAAAGGGAAATAAACCAATCAGAGCGCCATATCACATTCCCTTTAAGAGCAGGTCCGCATGTTGCATGACGGATTGTTATTATTATGGCAGTTTTACCAGGTGATTTCCCAGTCTTAAGATTTTTTTTGCCCTGGTTCTTGACGGACAAACTAATTTGTCAGATGTCCTTATATACATATGCTACTTGCCACTATTGGGCAAACAGGTCTGATCTGTCATTACTACAATTAGCCTGAAAAATTTGGATGAATGTGTAAGCTAGATTTAGGCCTACTTTTTTACATCTTCATGGACACCACAATGATTTCCCTCATGTGTTGATGAGAGAATCAAAGTGTATGCGCGTTGTGCACCCGCTACATTATGGCCACGCCTTACGAACGACGCACCACTGACTTTAGACCAGGTTTTTTCTGGTCAGTGGCGCAATTGTTTTCTGGAAGTGTAAAATATCACTAGGGCATCGGTTCCCAACACGGGGGTCGCGGCCCACAAGGGGGCCTCAGCGAGCTCTGTGGGGGGTCGTGGCATATTTTGAAGGTTTGAGCAATGAGGATTAAATAAAAGTCCTTAACTTTTTTTCTGTTCAAAATTTACAAAACGTATATAATGAGTGAGTTCATCATGAATCCATTTTCCAATCCGTGTTTTTGTCTAATCCTGAACCACTATGGTACACCTATAATAAGTGTTTACATTGGGACTATTTTACACTGGTTCAGATCGCTGCCGCTGCGGAGTACTACAGTACCTGCGGAGAAGTAGTTCCGGCAGCACTGTTCTTTCCGAAAGGCGCATTATTCTGTTAATATATACAATATATATACCTAAAATATTTTCTTGGGAAAAAGGGGGTCTCAGACAAAAAAAGGTTGGGAACCACTGCACTAGGGAATGTTTGCGCCGTCACAAGAGTCTGAGTCTCTTTCGCATTCACTCGAATCATGTCACAGTTCCAGTTGAACCGAACTCAGACCACTTCCCTCAGGTACACTGTAAAACCTGATGAGTTAGTTCAACTCAAACCGTTTGAGGAAACCGATTGCCTTAAATCATTTAAGTTTATTAACACAAACAATTTAAGCATAAAAACATATTTGATTTGTTTCCAAGTAACTCAACAACTTATTGTTAAGATAACTTGGGTAAATAAAGTTAATAGGACTAATTAGTTACTACAACTTAAATCTCCGAAGTACTCTGTAAACCCGAATAAGTTGGCAGAACTCTAATCACTTTTAATAAACTTAGTTAGCTTTAAAAGCTTATCTGCTGATGTAGTAAATGCTAACATATTAGAAACAGTATGTTATAAGCACTTGTAAGCACAGAAGCACTTGAGCGTAATAATATAAAGGGATAATTTGCTCTCAAATCAAGCTGAATGCACCACTTGTCACCATGATGGTAACCATCCTAAAGCCAACATTAACAGAAATTCTTCTAAATTAGCATAACAAAACATTAATCACTACTAAATCTCACACTTTGCATAGAAAAAAACATTATATTGCACTTAATTTTAGCATTTACACTCTCTTTCGAGTGCCATCGGCAAAGCATGCTGGGAAATAGATATCCCAGCCATTTCAGTTAAACTTAAGTTCGTCTAAATTAAAAGAAATAATTTCATGAAACTCAAAACAATGAAACAGTTCAGTTTACTTAAAATATATCAGTTCTGTGAACTTGAAAGAAAAAGAAAGTGCTAAATACTCATAAAAAATGTATTTGACTGAACTCATTCGTTGAATTTAAGTTTGTCCTACTCAAACCAATTAATTATTTTGACCGTTACGGTTTACAAGCAGAGGAATAATATTTCATGTAAAAGGGAGGAATAATATTCACGCTGTCGTGTCGCTTATTTGTGTTCCCGCTCTGTAGTAAGGTTGAGCTGCGTTGAGCATTGTAGCCAGTCACGCTGAAACTGAAGAGATTGACAGCTTCTTTACTCGCTTTCGGTATATAATCTTTACATTTTAAATAAAAGTTTTATTTTTCATGCTGCCAAGAGGCCACATACACTGCAGAGTGAATCCGCTAAAATATCCCAGATATTATATGACAGTAAAGGCTCATAATTGGCTAAAATTGTAACTTATGGTAACCTGTCTGTATAGCATATGGTGTGATTTATACACAGTTTTTCTATGTGGCAGATTGTTCACATGATCTAGGCAAACTTTATTTTTTATTGAACGGATGCACACTCTCATCTTTGTTTTTACTGGTAATTATTGTCATATTGGGCTGTGGGTTGAGGGTTTATGCATATTTATGATAACGGTCATAAAATGTCATTCACTCAATTATGACATTTTGAATGCAAATATGACATTGAGATGTCTTTGTTATGACACCTTGACATAAACCAATACATCATAACCTGTCAGTGTGTTGACATTACCAAGACAACATAAATTGTCATAAACATGACATAGCAGATTAATTATCAAAGAAACTTAGCTTTATGTGTTAACATTACAAACTATCATGGCTGTCATGAGGCCATTATAACTGTCATAAATATTTTTTCTACAGTGGTACACATTGAATTTGTCATTAACATGTTATAACAGCCTCATGACAGCCAATGTCAAAACTACGTTTAACAAATTTAGACGTGTGACCGTACCCCCTCCGTTGTGCTATATCATAACACGGACTCGATCAACATCGGTATTTTAGATTGTAGTCAATGTAATAGTCCAAGTAATGTGAGCTCACGCAGAAATACTTTCAGGTTTTTTGGATTTCATGTCAATGGTCGGCATAAATGTGTTTCTCTATCTTCTT
Organism: Cyprinella venusta; assembly: GCA_038021265.1. NCBI lineage: Eukaryota > Metazoa > Chordata > Actinopteri > Cypriniformes > Leuciscidae > Cyprinella > Cyprinella venusta. The sequence continues at coordinate 31,876,964 of CM075875.1, read as the reverse complement.
AGTGATACAAAGTGCATTACACAGGACCTTTCTAGGCATTAGTAAGCATATTTCAGAGCTATTTACATATTTATACTCTGTAATGTTCTTCAGACTCATAATGAACGTCGCATGACCAAACCGGAACACTGGTCTTATATCTGGTCACTGGTCAACAATCTGTTGATGCATTGACAGCTTTATATTTTTTAGCCAAATCTTTTTAACTTAAAGGTGCAATATGCAAGATTTTTAGCCACCAGGGGTCGCTAACCTCTTACAACAACAAAGGCGTACGTTAATGACGTATATTCCGCATTAAGCTCTTGTCGTCAAGCTGATGGACCTTTTATGGATGAGTGAATACAGTGATGTTTTTAACGTGACCGTGGTGTGAAGCAGGGCACGATTGCTATATGTATACCAGCGCCACACACAACGCGAGTCCTGCGGATATAAAAGAATAAGGACATTTCATTCTACCGAACTACACGCAAGTGCTGAATTAATACACTCACACGGGTAGGGTTGTGTATCGTTTGAATTTGAACGATTCTGATTCCGATTCCTTGTTTCGATTCCGGTTCCCAACGATTCTCGATTCCGATTCTTTTAAGAGGCAGGGTCAAAAAAGTTTAGCTAACCTTGCTAACCAACGGTCTTTCTGAAGGAAATACTCCTTTCTAAAGGGAAATACTCCTTTTGTCACAAATTTTGCATTTTGCCGAGATTTTGTTATTTTTAGAAAAGTGAAGCCACAATTTGGACCTCCGACGTAAGCTACTCATGTTCGAATCGCGCGGTTATGCCAACACTTCCGGTAGACGCTTCTTCGTTGGTGTTGTTCAGCAGTTTCTTCTTCTGGTCAGCGGAGTGTGAATATCGAAAATAGGAATCGAAATTTTAACTTTTGAACGATTCCGGGAAAAACGAAAAGTTAGTCCCGGTTCCAATCGATACTCGATTCTCGAAACCCAACCCTACACACGGGTCAGTTTATTAGAGGAACTCGAGGTAACGCAGCGCTGTTTCACTTGCTCTAACAGTGTGTGTCCACCAAACCGTTTTTCCACGCGCCTGGCGTACGTTTTCATCTGTTTTCAATGGGAGCACCGCGTTTTTTTAAACGTCATGATTGTAACGAGGCACTGAGCGTTTTTTTTTTCACGCTGAAGCGCCGAGCGTCCAGCCTTTTTTACTGGTCGCTGAGAGTCGAAAAATGTTCAACTTTGGATAAAACACAACGCTCATCACTGTATCATTACTTTACCCAGCCGTCCAATCACAGTGGAGGAGGGGCGGGACTAAATCACACTGAAAAACTGTCACAACATTCTTTCTGTACAAGGACATCAACCAACAGAGCTAACCGAACACAATCGATGAAAAAAATAATTTTTAGTATGAAACAAATTATCTGTGAAATCGGTTACAAGTAAACTGCTGCGGATATTCTGTAACATAGCAACGAAACGTCTCAACGGAAAAAACGCTGCGCTGACAAAACGCTCTCAAGCGCCCACAGCACGCCGTCTTCAGAAGAGCATCTGGCGTTTTCAGCTGGCTAAAAACGATTTGGTGGACACACAGCCTTACACTATCACACTAAACGGCATTTGAGCGGGTTGGATGTTGTTAGTTCGGTTGTGTGTTGGCTGTTTGAGGCCCCGTCCACACTACTGCGTTTTCGTTTAAAAACGGAGACCTTTTGCTACGTTTGCACCTCCCGTCCAGACTAAAACGGGAAAAACGAAGACCTAAAACGGAGAAGTTTAGAAACGCTGCAGCTGCATTTTTGGTTTTAATCTCCGGAGGAAGTTTTAGTGTGGACGAGACAAAACGGAGAACTTCAGAAACGCTGACGCTTGGCTCTATGATTGGGTGTTATCAGTCATGACGTATCCTTCCCTGATTCGTCATTCACTGTTTACACCGGCACGAGCATGCCCAGTGTTGGTGAATGGTCACGTGATCTGCGTTTTCAGTCGTTTTAATGTGGAGATCGTTTCTAATACGCAGATAAAACGCTGGTGTGGACGGAGATCGTATTCGTTTTAATTCTCCGTTTTTAAACGAAAACGCAGTAGTGTGTACGGGGCCTGAGACTAGCAGTAAGCTAGATCAACATTAGAATAATATCCAGATCATATTGTAACATTTCAACATGTTGAACTAAATAACATTGATTAGTTATATGTACATTTGCTCATCTGTCTAATAAAGTCCGTCACCATGGTTACTATGGCAGTACGAGGTCAAACCCGGCGGAAACCGGGTTAACGCGGATATGACGCCATTGACTGGCGGCGACTCACCCCTGCTCACACGCCCCGTTTCCTTGGTTAATTTTTCTCCATACAAATAGTTGGAAACATTTGGGATATCTTAAGTAATTAACTAAACAAAATATATAACATTGGCCTGGTGGTTTTTGGATATTATACTGCAAAATTGTACCGTTAAAACCATTCAGAACTCCTGCATGGCCCTGGAAAAGACCGTTTTTGGTGTATAAAAATCTATTTTTTTTAATTAGCTTCAGCTTCTAACCTTTTCATGCTGAATATTGAACGACCCTTCTCGGAATCCCAACCGGACCTCAGCATCTGACGGCTAGTTTGACAGTCCCTGGACTTTTGATGGACAGCTGGCTTCGCCGCTGCATTGATTGGCATCTCTGAGAAGAAAGATGGAGGTGAAGATTGCATTACTGTGCACCTGCTCCTCTCGTTGATGCCCCTCCACCAGCGGCTTTAACTAGATAATTAAAGATAAATAAAACAACGGTTCAATCATTACTATCAGCCTCTCTTCTCTCTCTCTCTCTCTCTGTTCCTCTATCTTTCTCTTTCACGCTTCAGATAATTTCTTCTTCAGCTGGTGGGTTCTCATTTGCATGGTTATCAAAGTGTTTTGACTATCCAACGGGAGCTGCGGTGCTAAGGTGGGATCATTAATATGTTAATTAGTCCTTTTGACACTTTGCTTAAGCATGTGTACAACGTGCTCCTCATCCGTGACTTCAGTCATACTGGCTGGATGTATATGCGCACTCCCTAAATCCATTCCCATCAGTTTTATGGCCAGTATAGAGGGATATATGCGCGTGACGTCACCGTCGGCCGGAGTGCCTGCAGTTCCTCACAGTGAGTGTCAAAAAGACTGAGCGGCTGTATTTGTTATTAGTGTGAATGCCGCGAAAAACAAACACAACACATATAAAGTGGGAAAGAGCTTTGCGATTGACTGTACAACTAGATCTGACAACAAATCGGAGGTATATTTTTACAGACTGCGATAGAAATAGGAGCAAATGGATAGAAACAACTGGACTCCAGTCAGCGAAAGGTGGATTTGCAGTTATCATTTTGTGTCAATATGCTGAATTTAGCTGTAAAATCATACCCATATATATTTTGTATTGTTATATATATATTAACAACTCATCAATTCAATATTTATCATTTAATATTCTGCATTATTGGATGTTTTTTAATAAGCACTGACCCAAAAACTATAAAGTTTTAGGGCTGATCGATATGATGATATATATAGACTATATATAACACTGATATAAGTGATCACCCGGATTTAAACCTGCCTATATTGCATTTATATAAAGCGTTCACAAGCAAATTTGCTTTATGTTTAGGTCTATATTGCTTTTATTTCCCCGGTGTCGAAATCAGGCAAACATAAATGTCAGGCAACACGATTCCTGGCTGCATGTCAATGTCCATGGATCACTGGATCTTTAGTAAGTTGTAAGAAACACTATATTGAGTCCAACATTTAGTTTAAATTGATCAAATTGTTCGTTTTATTCGCAGTTTCCCCTATTAAATCCAGTCATGCAGCAAATTTTTTGCCATCAGGGTTAGGGTTAGGTTAGGTTAGGTGGTAGGGTCGCATACCACCCGAAATTCAATCGTTCAGACTGGAGAAATAAGAAATAGAAGAAAGATTTGCAGTATGGGCTAGAGAAGCTAGCACGTTCGGACCTTTTCCCTTTCGTTCCTCGTTGCCCCATGCATCAAGCTCTCGCTAGAACCAAACAAAAGAAACTTTGCACTTCCTCATTTGACCACGGCGTATTTTTCGAGTTGCATAATAAAAGTAATAAGTTTAGTAACTATCTCTAGCCAAACTATTTAAAAATGGCGGGGGTATTTTGGATACTCCATCTGGCACGTGCAATGATGAGGCAGTGAACGGTGACGATTCTCTCTGACCAATCAGCAGTCAGCATTGTATTTACGTCACATTTTAGTACCGGCTCAGCTTGCTCAGATACAAAATGAAATGTTTGTATACACCTCAGTTCCACATGAGGTAAGCACTTGTCTTCATGGCAAATTTATTCAAACATACTTATATAATTAAGCCAAAAAGCCATTCACTGTTTGAATTTGGTTCTAAAATAGCTGAGACTTTGTTTCATATCAGAAGTAACATAGCATAAAGCTCTGTAATTATTTGATGGGAGGCGCTACAAATAATGTTTGGTGTAGGGAAATTCTAGATCTGGCAACCCTGGCTTGAACTACGGGTGATTCATAGGGTCCAATAAAGCCTGTATTAACGTCACTATTTTTCGACTGTTGAAGCGTTATTGTCACGTTAACTGGTCTTAAATTCAGTATAACACGTTTTCTTGAGTTGCATTCGGACACGTTTTTCCACACCCTTTTAGTTGACGGGATACAATTTTTAAACTATCTTGGAAAATAATAGTTTTTAATCGGCCGATAACGATTGTTGGCTGATACATTGGTGAATCTCTATTATATGTGTGTGTGTATATACATATGTATATATATATATGATATTAAAATGATATTACATGCTCTTAGATGTAGCTATTGGTCAAGATTTTGTATCTTATACAGTTGTGCCATTCTTCCATTGGCGCTATGAGAAGAAAGGAGCTATTAGAAGCACGTAACACAAAAGCTTGCAATGATCTAAACTCTCAGGTCTCTTAGCCCGCCCACTCAGGTTTTAGATTACTAGTTTCTGCTCAATTCACACGCGGCTGAATGACTGACACGGCTCTGCTTTTGTAGCGGGCGTTCAGCCCTGGAATTACAGACAAACCACTCGTCTGGCAGACCTTTGGCTCTGTGAGAAGAACGGCGAGAAGATGAATGAGAAAACGATCTGCACTGGGGGGAGGGGATGGCGACAGGGACAGGTAGTGATCATGAGGAGATTAGTTACACCCTCCTGTCAGCCTCGACCCCAAAAACCACCTCATGTACCCCATCACAGCAGACGTGGAATTATACAGGTGGCGCGTAACCATGGCGACCAAAAAAAAAAATTGATTGGGCTTTCTTCCCAACCAGACTCACATCTACATGCAAGAATAGATTCTGGGAAAAAAAACACAAAAATATACAATGCTATTTTTTTAATGAGGCATGTACAGGTTAATATTTCACCCCAAAATTCAAAATCAGCAGAAAGAAATAATATTTTGATTAAAGAAAATTGTAAGAGTTTTGATTTTGTGTTTTGTTACCAAAAAGCAAATAATATATATAAATTTATTTTTTATTTATTTATTTGCTTTTTGGTAACCAAAATCTGTGTATATATATATATATATATATATATATATATATATGAAGAGTTCAGATGCAAAAGTCTCTAAGTGCCATTTTAAATGTTCTTCTAAAATGATCATTTTTATCAAGCTTGTATATTTAAGTTCAGTAATTTCACTTAAATTGCAATGAAGATTACCTATTAATTGTCATTTAAGTGAAATTACTGAACTTAAATATACAAGCTTGATAAAAATGATCATTTTAGAAGAAAATTTCAAATGGCACTTAGAGGCTTTTGCATCTGAACTCTTCATATATATATACTGTATATATATATACTGTATATATCTGTGTGTGTGTTTGTGTGTGAGTGTACTATATATAGTATACTGTGTGTACAAAAAAGTATATATTTTAAGTTAATTATTGGAGAGAAAACTTGCTTAGTTATCATAAAATAATGTAACTGCAAAATATTAAACAAATTCTAACATCTTAATGGTGCTAAAATTGTCTTTAAGTAAGAGTTAGTTTATAAGTAGAAAATACTGTTAGTTAGTTAGTAGAAAATACCATTAGTTAGTTAGTTAGTTAGTAGAAAATACTGTTAGTTAGTTAGTTAGTTATTTGGTTAGTTAGCTAGTTAGTTAGTTAGTTAGTCAGTAGAAAATACAGCTAGTTCGTTTGTTAGTTAGTAGAAAATACAGTTAGTTAGTTAGTTAGTTAGTAGAAAATACTGTTTGTTTGTTTGTTAATTAGATGGTTAGTTATTTAGTCAGTTAGTTATTTAGTTAGTTAGTAGAAAATACTAGTTAGTTAGTAAGTATAAAATGCTGTTAGTTAGTTAGTATAAAATACTGTTAGTTAGTTAGTTAGTATAAAATACTGTTATTTAGTATAAAATACTATTAGTTAGTTTGTATAAAATACTGTTAGTTAGTTAGTTAGTATAAAATACTGTTAGTTAGTTAGTTAATTAGTTAGTCAGTCAGTTAGTTAGTATAAAATACTGTTAGTTAGTTAGTATAAAATACGGCTAGTTAGTTAGTTAGTATAAAATACCGTTAGTTGGTTAGTATAAAATACTGTTAGTTAGTATAAAATACTGTTTGTTAGTTAGTAAGTTAGTATAAAATACTGTTTGTTTGTTTGTTTGTTTGTTTGTAAGTATAAAATACTGTTAGTTAGTTAGTTAGTTAGTTAGTTAGTTAGTTAGTTAGTTAGTTAGTTACATCAATGAGAATATAGTGATGACTAAAAAAAAGTTATCACCCTCCTGTCAGCTCCGACCCCAGGTTTGGGGGTGAAATGTGACCTTTACATGTTTGCATTTCCACTGGCTGAAGGACAGGGATTGGGATTAGGTTTGGGATTTATTTGTCCTGAAACGAGGAGATTACGAACTGTTTCTCCTGTCTGGAGTTTCTGATCGAGAAGGTGCGAGATATGGTGCACACACCAACACACAAGAGTGACACAAATTATGCAGCGCTGATTCTGAATACACACTCTCTCACATGCAAATGACTACAGCAGTGTGTGACATCAATGTTTTGAGTGACATTTAGTATCTGGGTTGCCCAAGATGCTCCATAAAAGAGTCATGGTGCGAATCTGTGGAAGCTGAATAATTCATGTGGCGAGAGGTAAACACAAAGCACTGCTGTTATTATATGTTAATAAGAAAACACAGCTAATGAGGGAGACACTATTTACAGCCTGCATTTGCTCTTTTACACATGCTGTCAGACAAACAGCACTGTCTTTATAGGATTAGACTTTAAAACAGTCTTTAATGCATCATGAACGGTTCAAAGTTGGATGTGAGGTTTTCCTACTTACTATCTCTTACTACTTATCAACATTCAGCCATGTCTGGATGCTTGGAAGATGACTTACAGTGCATAAAATATACTTCAAGCTTTATATCATTTGTAAAAAAACAAAAACAAAAAAAAAAACTAACTTACATAAAGTTAGGTCACAATTTAATTTGTGTTTCGTAACAGTGTAATACACTAGCAATTACTAAGTATATTAACTAACAACTGCTCACTATATTTGTAGGATTTAAAATAGGTTGTGATAATAATGCTTGTAATTAAGGTTGTAAATAAACAAGGACACATTAAAATAAAGTGTGTTTTCAAAATACAGGTTACACTTTATTTTAAGGCATCCTTGTTACAAAGTAGCTACATATAATTAAGTACTGAATAAGAATATTTTAAAACATGCACTTATATGGTTTAGGGTTAGTTGATTGTAACATTTATAACAAGGACATTGAATAATAAAGTGTTACCTAAATAGATTATTTAGAATTTATATTAAATGCAATTAGCTGAACTTTAGAATGTTTTTACCCACTTAGTTACTTCTTCAGGTCATTTCATAATTACTTCTATTGTCTTGAAATATGATACTGACAAGTATTTACGATAAAGTAAAACATACTTGAATGCCATTTCAAATGCAGTTAAAATTAAAGCTGCAAGCAGCATTTAGCGGGGTTCAAGCAGTTTAGGCCTTTGAGGCCTTTAAGCACAAAAGCATCAAAAGACACTAAGTTTTAAGTTTCAATAATGGCAATTTACCATAGGGTATACATTGTTTTTACATTTTTAACAATTATAGCACCACCTATAGTACGATCTCCATGAAACTTTCCATGCTTTTTGAATAAGTTATGACACATGTGCTCATCAATTTTTGTGAAGTTCTGACTTTACCTTTAGGATTTATAGGCTTTTGGGTGCATTTTGTCATGCCCCCTGTTGTAAATGACCCTGTGAAAGCAAAACAAATGACAAAGTACAACTTTTTTTGATAATTATTGATCTAGAGAGTCCAAAGAATTGTCCTAGACTAGTCTGGTTCCAATCGGGCGAAAAACCAGGGACTAGTTCGCAAAAATAGGTTTTTAACATATTAGTGAATATTTAACGAACAAAAATTATAGTCAAGTGCTTTACATGTGCTTTAGTATGTTAGTCAACACATAAAAAAACAAGTACACTTCTTTAAAGCGCGACAAAATATTATTAAAACGTTTTTAAACGATTTTAAATGTACTTTTAAGTAAAACCTTTAATTTGACAAAAAAATTTGAATCATGCTTTTATTTCAATCTGTGAGATTTAGTACAGTAAGGTGCATAATTTGATCTAAGAAACCAAACTGCAGGTGAATAAATGCAATCCCATTCAGTGGATTTGTTCCAACATTCAGGCGTATTGGTTTAACACATTTGTCTCTGCAAACATTTTTTACTATTATGTACTGTACAAACTGTCATTTAATAAAGTGAGTGTTCGCCAGGAAATATGTGCGTCTCCCCGAGTGACGCCATGTTCGCGTGACATATCACCCAAAATCATGAGCTTCCCGGTCGGAACTGAGACATCAAGTAGGATTTTCCTGCACTTGTTAAACATACTGCAGAATTAAGCAAACTCGCGTGTGTTTTTGTAACAGATTCGTGTTCCCTTTTATTTAAGATGTCTTATAAGATAGCAGTCTATGCAGACAGTAGACTCACTAGCTTTGTTACAGAGTGGAAGTGTTTTGTTATCCCAAACTGGAACCAATCTAATATTTACATTTCATATCACATTTAGCCATGGCTCTTTGAATAACGGAATGTCACCCCATATTACAAATAGCCCACTACACTGTCATTTATGGCTCATCTGTTGTATAAACTCATATGTAAACTAGCCAATGATGGATTGATACTCTACCCAACTGCCTGAACGCAAGGTAATTATGAGAACAGTAAACAGATTATTGATATTACTTATATAGTGTGTGCTAGCAAAGCGCTGGTGAAGGGGATAAGCAGAGCAAAACCAGATTAGGGCATGAATAATGTGCATATCTGAATAACTGCATAAGTACTCTGTCGCAGTGTTGATGGAAAGCAGATGTGGGTGCGAGACATCAGGTTCCTAAGCGGATTGTGTTGGTCAGGGGATTGAGTGTTGTTGGAAAGGTCACTCATGCTGAATAAAGGTCCAAGGACTATAATGATAAACATAACGATACTGTTCTAAAAATCATTCTCAATTTAAAAGAATAGCAAAGGCTACGCCACAACTAGCAATAACGGTACAGAAAAACAATACATAGTAACTTTCACATCAAACATTGACAGCCAATCAGAATCCAACACACTTTGATGTAAGTACACATCGATGGCCTATGACACAAAACGAGCGGTTTGTGTGAGAAAACTAACAGTATTTATATAATTTTTACCTCTTGTAACCACAGCCTCACCAAGTGATCGGACAGCAGGGGCGCTTCGTTCTGCGCGAGCGCCGGAAAGCGCCGGAAGTGATCTCTTGCGCGGTTGCGACAAAAATTCAACGTTGTCTGTTGATAGATCGAAATCGTCTTCCATTGCGATTTCCTGTATATTTAAATATGTTTAGATCTTCCCGAAACATCTGTCTAAACAATGAGTGACGTACACGCGCGAGAGATCACTTCCGAAGTGCCCGCGCCTTCAGATCAGTTTGACGTGGCTGTGATTACAAGAGGTAAAAACGATAGAAATACTGTTCGTTTTCTCACACAAACCGCTCGTTTCGTGTCTTAGGCCATCAGTGTGTACTTACATTCACGAGTCATTAAATCATGTTTAATTTGGACTACTCTGTGTATGCGCTTTGAGGTGGACCCCCTAAACCTGCATTATATGACTGACGGACAACGGTTTGACCTAAAAATATCAAAATTGAAACTACTGCGGAAACAAAGACACCTACATCTTGGATGCCCTTGAGGTAAGCTAAAACTAAGCGATCACTAAGTGATCTATCCCTTTAATGAGCATTTAAAGCAGCAAACGACAAAACTGCGCCATGTGCTATTAACAAACAGAACGCTATGCTGTGGATCCTAATCATTAGTCATCGTTCTTTGTGTGAACGGGACTTAACACTATAGTCACAATGAAATTTCGATAAAGTGGTAACATTTTGGACATGGACCATTGTACTATAATAGTATGCAAAGAAGCACTTATTGGTACTTTGTAATAAAAAAATAAACAGTTTGAAATGTACTTTGGTAGCCCTTTTTACAGTTCTGTAGCGAATACACGCTGTACGTATTTAAGGCTCCATACTTCAAGCGATGTTGTTTCAAACTAATTGGTTTAGAGGTCATTTTGGGAGTTCGGTAAACACAGTTGTCGTAGTAACATTAGTTTGTGGTGATGATGTAATAGGTGGGTGTGTCTCTGAGGCTCCGCCTTCTTTGAGATGTAAATCTTCTCCAGTTCATTTTTTTCCGTTCAGTCCGTCAAGGTCAGACGCGAGTGAAAACATGAACACACCAGAGAGACGCTTTATAGTAGAAATTTGAAGTTGCAATTCTAATCAATCGAGAGATACACTGACACTTTTTCATGTTTAATACTGTAAAGCTTCAAAAAACAAAATCACCCCTGAGCGAAAAATGAAAAAGTACGTCCCCGTGACTGAGTATATCAGGACCATTACACCGTGTCCTAACTACACGCGACGCGACGCCGCGACACGCGATAAAAGGTATCTTTTCCATGTTAATCAGAGTTTTTGTCCTAACCAGACGCGGCGGCGACACGCAAAGTTTCTAATTTAGAAACGGTTCCTATTTCTGCGACGTCGCGGCTGACAGAATGAAGAAATACACTGGTTATGAGTACACATTATTTATTTTTAGTTAAAAAATAGGTCACTGTTCCACAAGCGATAACGGATCATTTACCTCAGATTTTGAAAGCATGTAATATAGCGTTGTTTTGATTTTTAATAATGTTATTTCTTGATTTGATTATGGCTGCGTCCGAAATCGCATACTATGTGAGTAGGTACTATATTTAAATAAGAACGTACTTTGCGACCGTTAAAAAAGTACGTTCTATATAGTATGAATACGGGCAGTCTAAATGAGTCCGGACGTACTACATGCGCCATGTTGTTGTCGCGTGACATACGCTGGTCATAACGGTGCGAAAATTTAAAGAGTCCATTCCAGTGACTGCACCAACTTTGCACTGATTTTAGTTCTGCTTTCTGTTTTTATCTGCGTTTTTACGTTGTTTTTACGTTGTCCGAGTCGACGAGGAGGCGTCGGTCAGCTGCTCACAGATCACGCCTTTTTCACGAATTTCTCAAATGATATTTATTTACCTAATAAATTTTACCTCATAAACACACCCTATGAACAATGACAGATGTTGATTTTTGGCAAGGAAAAAGCCATTTATTTGCTTGTGATATTACCATCGATAAATAAACATGAATGAATCAATAGAGTACGCATGTGTGTCTGTGTTTATCTCCGAACGTTACAGCCGCGTCTCCGGTTTCCGCCATTTTCAAATATAACGACAACAACTCCTCTCTCCCGTGGCATCATGGGATAGTAAAGTGTCCATCGTATGCGCACTTCAGAATCCCGCCGGAAGTAGTAGGTCATCCGGGTGCTTTTCGCCTACTGTTTTTCGAATTCTGATTTCGGACATACTACTCTGCTCGCGTACTGTTTTTCGCATACTATATAGTAGGGAAGTATTCGATTTCGGACGCAGCTTATGTCCTTACCCATATTCAATGCGAGTGCGGGCCAACAGCGCGCTTTCACAGAGAGACTCTGCTCACACCATAGGCTCACACGCTGTTCTGAATGTGTGGCATCTCACAGTCGCGTCTAGTGTGGACAGACACACTTGCTGTCGCTGGAATTTTATCGCGTTGCGTATAGTTAGGACACGGTGTTAATAAAAAAATTCTTTCAGAATTAAAAAATTCAAAAAACACTATCAGGGTAATAACTACCTAACCTCAACCCATTGGTGCACATGCAGTAAAATAAAGTGCAACCAATGGGCTATATGCACGCATAAGTTCCGCGTTTGACACAAGGATGCTCGTCCATTTCCGGTTGTGTAGATTTTAAGCGGAGGAGAACCGAGGAAAACGGGATTATGGCAGAGTCTTCAAAATGTACTGTCCTCCCGTCTTTGAAACGAAACGTACATACGTTTAGATGTAATTTTATATATAGTTATGTTTATTTAATATAATTTTAAAAAGAAGCATAAACACAACGAGGGGTGTCTGTTTTATCTGTTTTTGTGACTAACGTTTCTTTATTATAACCATGGACTATAAAATTCAATATAAATTCTCTGTAATGCATTGAACTCTACGATCGGCGGAAGTTATCGAGCATCCTTAATCCTTCACCGGAAATACCGCCGTGCATAGAGCCCATTATTTCAAGCTACATATTTTTAATGGTTTTAACTGCCCCCTTTTAACAACCGTTGCGTCTTCTTTTTTTCAGATGATCAATAGTTGTTCCATTGTAGGTCGTTCTTTTTGAGCAGTTTTTTAATTGTCGGTGTTGTTTTTTGTTATTTATTTCTGTATATACCCAGTTGTTGTGTTGCTATTCTTCTTTCCCAGAGAGCAAGAACACTGGTCCTTCTCATTTCCATAGCTGCAACCGGCTCCAATAATTGGCTTTTGTTGGCGCGAGTGTGTAAGTAGAGCGCTTTGGTCCTGATGTATACCTCATTTGGATTCCGCGGACAGTCTGCGGCTTGTATTATTCATACCTTGACAGATAGCGCTCGCTAAAAGCTTTGGCACGCGGCCAGGCTGGCAGGACGGGATTTCAGGTGGACAAAGTGGCGCGATAGCCGAGTGCAGGACCTCTCTAGCTGTGGCAGAAAATCAGAATAAGAGTGAAAGAGAGTATTTCCGAATAAACGCTGGGAGCTGTTTGGACTGACGAGCCGGCACATCCTCAGCACAACCCTTCAGTCCCCCCCCCCTCCGTCAGCAGAGCTAGTCAAGCATCACTGTGTGCTCGGGTCCATTAATCACCGCACACCCCTCCCTCGCTATCACAGCCCACCACTGCAACACACATTTACATATTTAATGGAGGCTTAATGTGATTGAATGACTGCATGGAGGAAACCAAATTGCATAGGGAGGTCTACCAACAATAGGCAGTGTGTGGCGTCTAATCAAGTGCTATTGTCAGACGCTACCTGTAATGGGGTCCGCATGATGACGATGCCATACTTTCAAAAGAAAGGCTACGTACCTGCACTCAATTTTTCATTCTGGGTTCATTCAGCAAATCTACCCATTTATCTTACGTCTGGTGTAGAGGAAGTCTTCATGCTGAGTGTTTCCCTCGTTTATAGCTCTTTAAAGCTTATGTAAGATATAGCTTATGTGTAGCTTATGTAAGATGTCTGCACTCAAAAAATCGAGGCATATTTCATTTTTTAACCGTTTGCATCTGTTTGATTTTATTTAGATAATCATCTTTTCATAATGCTTTTCTTCAAATTGCTTAAAGGGTTAGTTCACCCAAAAATACAAAATTCTGTGAGTAATCACTCTCCCTTATGTCGTTCCAACCCCGTAAGACTTCCGTTCATCTTCGGGAACACAAATTAAGATAGTTTTGATTCAATCTGAGAGCTGGATCACTCCTCCATAGGCTTCTAAAGGGATTGAAAATGGCCGGCCCAGAAAAGTTATTAAAGACATCGTTAAAATAGTCTGAGTTGACTAAAGCAGCTCAGTCATTTTCTGCGAACTTTGCGAACTATGGTCGCAAGTTCCGTTGTTACCAATAGAGTTCAATGGAAATGGCGACCAACTTGCGACCATAGTTGGCTAACGATGCTTTTGGGAAACGCATCCCAGTTCAAGGTCTAAAAGACAGTTTCAGTGCAAACTGTTCAAAGGGCTTTAAATGATTTCAGACGATGAATAAGGGTCTTATCAAGCAAAACGATCGCTCATTTCAAAATAAATAACAAGTTTAAGTTTTATAAGCTCAAATGGTCGCCTTGCTCTGTTCTGTGATGCGCGTTCGTGACTCTCCTGTTCGAACTCATTTATCAAAATGAACGAATCTTTTTTCGTGTCAACATTTATCAAGTGATGAGAATACTTTTTGTTTTTTATTTAAACTTTTTTTAAATAAAAAAATAACGACTTTATTCAACTATTCATTTCCTTCTGTGTCGGCCTCGAGATTTCACGTGGTGGAACTGCGCAAAGCTTCTAGGTTGTACGTCACACGCATCACACACATGACCAGAAGCTTTGCGCAGTTCCACTACGTGAAATCTTGAGGCCAGCAAAGAAGGAAATCAATAGTTGAATAAAGTCGTTATTTTTGTTTGTTTGTTTGTTTTTTTAGCACACAAAAAGTATTCTTGGCGCTTGATAAACTTAAAGGAGTAGTTCACTTTTTTTTTTAAAAAAAAAAAAACTTTTGCTGATAATTTACTCACCCCCATGTCATCCAAGATGTCCTCGTCTTTCTTTATTCAGTCGAAAAGAAATTAAGGTTTTTGATAAAAACATTCCAGGATTTTCTCCATATAATGAACTTCAATGGGAACCAAACAGGGGTGCGTTTCCCGAAAGCATCGTTAGCCAACTATGGTCGCAAGTTCCGTTGTTACCAATAGAGTTCAATGGAAATGGCAACCAACTTGCGACCATAGTTGGCTAACGATGCTTTTGGGAAACGCACCCCAGTTCAAGGTCTAAAAGACAGTTTCAGTGCAAACTGCAAACTGTTCAAAGGGCTTTAAATGATTTCAGACGATGAATAAGGGTCTTATCAAGTGAAACGATCGCTCATTTTAAAAATAAATAACAAAGTTTAAGTTTTACAAGCTCAAATGGTCGCCTTGCTCTATTCTGTGATGTTCGTTCGTGACTCTGTTCAAAATGAATATTTTTTCGTGTCATTTGGTTCATTCAACGAACGAAATGAACGAGCTGACTCAGGAAAAGATTCGTTCATTTTGATGAACGAGTTTGAGTAGGAGAGTCACGAACTACTCCTTTAAGATTGAGCCACTGTAGTCACTAGTCAGTAGGTTTTTTAAGAAAACATTTGAAAGCTACCGCTTTTTACTGTGATTTTCCATTCTAAGTTGTGATTAGCGATTAAACAAATCTGTCTGATTAGTTAAAGTCTGTACGTTTAAGACCAGGTGGTGGTGATTAAACACTAAATGGTGATTTATTACCCCTGTGCCCCTGGGGTACCTGTCTATGTGTACATACGTTATTTTTACTGACAGTAATCTACTGGTATCCCATTTGATGAATTTACACATAATATCATAGCTAAATCTTGGTTCAGTTGGTTAAAAATAAACAATCGATTCTAATCAGAAGGCCAGAGAACGGAAAATGTTAATTTAAACACTAAGTTCAGTCATGAAACAGAGTTAACCATCGAGTATCAAAAAATGTCTTGTCGTTCAATACCACATTTGATACGTAAGAGGTTAATCACGTCAACGTCAGTGAGCCAATAAGCTTGCAGAATAATTGGCTGTGGCAAAAAATCAAGGAAAAACACTGGAAAACTGTGTAAACCAGTGTGTGTGTGCAGAGGTGTGTCACAAATGAATCGAAACTTGCCGTATAGGATTCTTGCCTCACAGACATGACAAATAGGCATATAGAAAGCTTGAAATGTCTACTTTTAAACATAACAATTCAAATCGAAAACAAATTCTCTCCGATTATGTAATCCAAATGAAAGGTGCATTTCTCTCTATAGGCGCGAGCGTTCAGAGTCAGGAACGTCAACTTCATCTTTGTAGCCAACACTGACTCAGAAAACACTAGTTTATTATTAAACAGTTAAAATGTCCCCTTGCTATTTTTCCCCGACACGTTCATAATCATTGACCTATTTTTGTCAGTGCTTTGCAGCAAGTATTATTGCGTTAAATTATATTTTGTATCTGAAAAAGTATCATTCAGGAACTGGTCTCGAAGTCAAGGTATCAGTATCGACAATGGAAAACCATTGAAGGAGACCCAGCCCTACTGTAGAGGGCACAGACTGATCACATGATCACATTATTTGCACGGCACAAGCTGATTGGCATCTGCTGGTTCTACAGACAATGGGATCACTTGCTCAACATTTCAATAGTCTGGTTCAGTGTCCGCTAGGGTTGGGTATCGTTTGAATTTGAACAATTCTAATTCCGATTCCTTGTTTCGATTCCGGTTCCCAACGATTCTCGATTCCGATTCTTTTAAGAGGCAGGGTCAAAAAAAGTTTAGCTAACCTTGCTAACCAACGGTCTTTCCTTCTGTCACAAATATTCCTTTTGTCACAAATTTTGCATTTTGCCGAGATTTCGTTATTTTTAGAAAAGTGAAGCCACACTTTGGACCGCCGACGTAAGCTACTCACGTTCGACTCGCGCGGTTATGCCAACACTTCCGGTAGACGCTTCTTCATTGGTGTTGTTCAGCGGTTTCTTCTTCCGCTCGGCGGACTGTGAATATCGAAACTAGGAATCGAAATTTTTACGTTTGAACGATTCGGGAAAAACGAAAAGTTAGTCCCGATTCCAATCGATACTCAATTCTCGATACCCAACCCTAGTGTCCACTGTAAGCTGGTCGTACAGTACATTATCAGAGTACGTCTGAAACCCTTCGCCAGCTCCAGCTTGTCCTACAGCTTATCTTAGCTTAGTGTAACTATTGGCCATTTCCCATTTTTCTAGTGGTCTGGTGCATACTGATGGAAATTATTTGGTTGTGACCACATGATGTGAACACACTTGGTGCTCACAATATAGAGACACATGTGTTTACATTGCTTCTGATGCCACATGCACACTAATGAGATGTTTCCAGTGTGCAAATGTTTTCCAGAGCTGATCTCCAAACCAATTGAAAGCACGTCTTTGACCTTCAATGCCCTTAACTATTTTCTGCTCACGCTTTGGAATGGTATAAACACAGATATGTATGATCGTATGAGAACACTAAAGCTCTTCAGTTTGAGTCATTTTGAAGCAGAATTTAGTTAGATCTGATGTTGTGCTTATATCTCTCAGCTTCTCTCCGTCCTCCTGTGCTCCAGTCACTCCTGCTGGCTTCCTCGTTGTCTGCCTGCCAAGATGGCAAATCCCACTTGGATTTGAGCCGGAGATCACCATGGTGACGGCACTCTTGCTGCTCGCGCATATAGATCGCAGTGTAGTGGCTCAGCGAGAGATGCTTTTACACCAGGAGAGCATGCACACACTTCACAGATCTTTCATTCCAATGTCCTGTCTCCATTCGCATCAAACACGCAGAGATACGCATATAACGCCAATGACAAGCTAAAGCTGTGGCCACCTGCAGTTGATTATAGCTTATGAATTCATGAATGTTCATGGTTAGTCGTATTCCAGAGTTCTTCAGGTACAGTATTTGACGTGTCTGTTTTCATTAAATATCTTGTGGTCTTTATTTGAGCTTTTCCTTGAGAATTAGATAAATTAGATGACTCTGGTGTTCTTCGTGTGTCAGTCAAAAATTACTATATTTATTTCATATTTTTAGGGGATTATTTAGTAGTAACTTATATTTACACTGTATTTATAATCCATTTATTCACTTTTTGAGCATAGACCTGAAACTGTCGTAAATCTTGAATGTTTTGGAGCCCAGACTTAAGTCTGATCTCTTTTCAAAGACGACACTCGGCAGATACTTGCTGAAGTGAACAGAATTGACAGAATTGATTGAAGTGACAGAATTGTACGTTTATTGTTATGAAAAATGCAACACATTCTCATCCTAGGGCGTCATATAGTGACACTTTTGAAATTTCGTCTAAATCTAACGCACATGGCACCCTTTAGCGTCAATATAACACGCACCGAGCTTTGTTCGGTTATGGGTAGGTTTAGGTCTGGGGTAGGGTTAGGGTTAGACCACTAGGAGGCGCCTTCTGGCCAATATATATCTGTGTCTCATATTGACGCTAAAGAGTGACATGTAAGTTGGATTTAGACGAAATGTCAAAAGTGTCAGTATATGACGCCTTAGGATGAGAACGGGCTGGAAATATTAGACTATTTTCAATTTTTAAATGGAATTTATATTTTCAAAAACTGTGAAAGAAATCAAAGCCATAAATCTAAACAAGTTGTGTTAAAAAAAATAGCTTGATATCTCAAAAAATGGGCTTTCTGTAAGATTTAGTTTGGCTGCAGTACCAAAAGTTTCCACTAGATGAAATTTGTCTCGCGTTCATTTCCAATTCGCTAATTCTTGACCGCGAGGAACCGGACCATTAAACCTGTTCGCATTAATGTCCATGGTTTATTTTTTGTGTTCGCATAGCAAGCGCCAAAGTTTCGTACCATTCCAATGATGAAAGAAGGAAAAAAAGTCACTTTTTCAATCAAAAATGACCAAAGAGCACCAGAGGAGAGTCATTTTTAAGAAATGATATTGATTATGGAGAGTGGCCAATAGTGATAAATGGGCTAAACTCTGATTTTTACGCTAGATTTTACTGATTAGTCCGAATTCAATTTCAGTTTCACCACACAAAAAAAATGTGAAGAGTTCAGATGCAAAAGCCTCTAAATGCCAATTGAAATTTTCTTCTAAAATGACCATTTTTATCAAACTTGTATATTTAAGTTCAGTAATTTCACTTAAATGACAATTAATAGGTAATCTTCATTGCCATTTAAGTGAAATTACTGAACTTAAATATACAAGTTTGATAAAAATGATCATTTTAGAAGAAAATTTCAAATGGCACTTAGAGGCTTTTGCATCTGAACTCTTCATGTGGTAACCCACATTTGTTTCCCTAAAGAGCAATTTTACCTGATTTAACCCATGGATTTAACCCATTGGTTTTGTTGGAATAAACCAATGTATTTAGGTTGATTCAGTGATCCTAAAAAATGTCATGAGTGTGAGCACTAGTGACAGTGTTTAGGTTGGTAAGAACATGCCAAAAAGGAAGAGAGAGGATTGCAAAATACAAAGGCAGTTCCTGTGGAGATAAATAGCAATGTGAAAAGCAATGTATTATATTGACAAATTATTAAGGGAGTAACAATGCATTGAGTCTTGAAACGGATTTTCAGTTGTGAATTGTTTGTTTGCATCAAGAGTCAATTTAAAATGCTAGAATCAGGATTCAGGAAAAATGACATTTCATCCCACATTGACCGCATTTGTTGGAAATCATGCATACTATACTGCAACATTCATTACAACTATGTCAGTTTAGTTCTCAGTCTGTTTCTTTGAAAAGCGTGTGTGCAGCAAGGCTGACTGACATGAATGCGATCGGACAGACGGGGTGTAAGCCGTACACACCGGTGCCGTGTCCTCCTTCCCCTCTCGCTGCCTGTCGGACCGCTCACACCAGGCCTGAGGGGAACGCCACCTGATTTATTTGGAAGGCCGTCAGACAGGATGAGTGGCATTTTAATGTGCTTTTGCGATGTTTGGGCACAAGCACTATTGATCACTGCACGGAGGATCATCCCGGGAGAGCCGAGGGTGCCGTGCGTGATGTCAGCCCTGGAATGAGGTGCCGGTCGTGGTCTCACAAATGAAAGAGTGCCCTGTTGGAAGGGTCAGCCCAATAAACTCACATTCTAGCGAGATGGAACCTGCCAATCGGCTAGATGGCGGACACTGGTTAATCTGGACCTGAGCTCTGCTGCCTGTCCACCTAAGGAGACGGGGGAACATGGCAGTCAAGATAGATGTGCTGGAATTGGTTGGATGGATGGATGGATGGATGGATGGATGGATGGATGGATGGATGGATGGATGGATGGATGGATGGATGGATGGATGGATGGATGGATGATGGATGGATGGATGGATGGGTGGATTGATGGATGGAATGATGGATGGATGATGGATGGTTGGATGGATGAAAGTATGGATGATGGATGGAAAGATAGATAATTTGATTGATTGATGTATGTATGGATGTATGTATGGATGATGGATGGATGATGGATGGATGGATGGATGGATGGATGGATGGTGGAAGGATGGATAGGTACATGGTTGGATGGATGGATGGATGGATGGATGGAAGGAAGGAAGGAAGGAAGGCAGGAAGGAAGGAAGGATGCATGGATGATGGATGGATGGAGGGATGATGGATTGATGGATGGAATGATGGATGGATGATGGATGGATGGATTGATGGATGGAATGATGGAATGATTGATGGATGATGGATGGTTGGATGGATGAAAGTATGGATGGATGGATGGAAATATAGATAATTTGATTGATTGATGTATGTATGGATGGATGGATGATGGATGGATGGATGTGTGGAAGGAAAAGGAAAAATGGATGGATGGTGGAAGGATGGATAGGTACATGGTTGGATGGATGGAAGGAAGGAAGGAAGGAAGGAAGGAAGGAAGGAAGGAAGGAAGGAAGGAAGGAAGGAATGATGGATGGATGATGGATGGATGGATGGATGGATGGATGGATGGATGGATGGATGATGGATGGATAGATTCCTGGTTCACAAACACTTCGTAAATGTCAGATGTGATAGTGAAATGTGTGTGTGTGTGTGTGTGTGAGTTAATGAATTCCAATCGAGTCGTAAATGGGACGAGCATACACGTTCATTCTCAATTATCATAAATCCCGCCCATTATATCTGACTGACAACTATATATGGGCATCATATTATGACATAAATGCGAATGAAAAGAAAGATTTCTCGGATGCAGACGTTCACTTCAGACAAATCTTATTCAAACTGGAGGAGCGCCACCATCGCAGATGATATTACTGGCTCCCGTAATACAAGTAAAAAGAAAAACCGTATGTAATTACTAAACATAATATTTTTTCAAAATGCTGTGTGAATATGTACCCGATCAACGTGAATTAAAATGCAGACTTACGAATGAGCAAAACGTTCGGATGTTAAGCGCACCATTTACGCGTGGCTGGGAGCAGGTGTAGATTTCTTACGTACCAACTAACATTTGGAAAATACGAACATTTTAATGAATCCGAAAATTTACGCCAGAACCACTTTACACACGATTTACACAAAAATTCGTTCTGCTCGTGTTTCATAAATGAGACCCAATGTGTGTGTGTATCAGAGCCTGATGGTGTTACCATTTGATGTGTGACTGTAAGGCTGTTAGCTTTATAAGTGATTCCCCTTATTAGAGTTTTTTTTCTGAATTGCTAAAACACATTTCTTGAAAGCATCACTCACTCTCTCAAAACCTTCAACATAAAAGCCAAATCTTCAAACCACGTTCACAGAACCTCTGACTCTTCTGGAGAAATCAAACAATCGCCTCCAAACCCATTTCATCTGTGCTCGAAATCAAACAATGCTCTCAGATCATACACACGCGAGTCAATATTATACACACTTCAGGTCATTCGTTAGACACCACAGAGAAAATGGAGAACCGAATCCAAAGCATGCAATCACAGAAGAAGAGTATAAACTCATTTTCCAACACTATACACACCTGCTCTTCCTCATCCTCTTCCTCCTTGTTCTTATATACACACTCTTCCTTCTCTCCCTCTTATATTGTTACAATCCATTATTGGTGTCAACATTCATATTGGTGAACTTGTTTAATGTTTTACAGAAAGACTGATTTATTCGACCAATTGGGTTAGGCTATTGAGATTTTGGTTCAGAGAATGGGGTTTTAGCGATTCAGAAAAACTGGAACAATAAAGCACTATACAGTAATTCAAATTACCCCAAAATCCCTCAATTAATAAAATATTTATCAGATTGATCAAATAAAATAAAAACAGCGAGCTGGCTGTGTGCTAGGCGAGAGCGTTTTTATTCACTCTCTCCGGCTCAAATGAAGAGAGCTCAAGATGTCCGCTGGCCTGTACACTGGATCGATACACTGATTATTGGAGGATCACATCAGCTGATTCTGCTGCGAGGATCTTGAAGATATATATTTGCTGAAGGTAGAAAATGCAATTAATCACCTCTTAATCTCACAGCTGCAAGGTGTGTGTGTGTGCGTGTGTGTGCGTGACTGCTAAAGTTACCAGGGCATTAGTGATTCATTCAATTCTAATAGGACAGGAACGAAAAAGCTTTTTCGTTGTATGGTTGGTCATTCAAATATCGGATTATTGTTCAGTATTATTTTGATGGCTTATCATGAATTGAATTGCTGCTTGTTACATTTTCAAATTAAATGCCATAAATATATAAAATAGCTTAACTTTATGAAACATGAGAACTGCATGTTAAAATGATTGTTTATGGACCCTGTTAGGATATTTCAATTTAATATTTACTTTAAAACAAAATATATAAAAAGACTAACAGTGTAAAAATGTGGGGTTAATAAAACACGATTATCGTAAAATAAGACATTTACTAGCAAAGCGAAAATACTACACCATTTTTTTCCCAGCGCAGTTGTTGCCTATATATCTGTTCAGCAGGTTCTGCTGTTAAAAACTCCCATACAAATCTCAAAATTCAATAGTATTAATGAACGCCTATTATGCAGTTTTGTTTGTGCATGTAAACAACCTGCAACGTTATTTCCAACACTATCTCACGCCCAATTCGTACGAATACGACGAATGAGTAAAAAATGTTTCATTCGTACTAATTCGTACGACCTCACTCGTACGATTTGTCTAAACCCACGTGATGGGTAGGTTTAGGGGAGGGGTAAGGGGTGGGTCATTCGTACGAATTCATACGAATTGGCCATTTCGTAAAATATGTACGATTTAGCAAAATCGTACTAATTCGTACGAGTGAGGTCGTATGAATTGTTACGAATTAGCCACTTTTGAATCATTCGTCGAATTCGTACGACTTGGTCGTGACATCGGGTTGTTATTTCTAATTATAACGAATTCCTCCTAAAGAAAACATCTGCTAAACAACTGTAGTTCTGCTATTATTTCCTTGACCTTGCTACATTACCAATTTCCAAACACATATCCATTTGCAATGTTATACTTTAGATTTTTTTTTTTTGCTGCGAGAGCAAGGTTTTTTTCTCCATTCTGTCGACTGATGGAGTTTTGGTTCTTTGCCACTGTTGCCTTGGCTTTTGGCTTGCTTAGTTGGGGACATTTAATATTCAACAAAATTATTGATTTGTGTTGTATTTTTTTCATGTTATCACTGTGAAGCTGCTTTGATACAATCTGTATTGTAAAAAGCGCTATATAAATAAAGGTGACTTGACTTGTGCATCTTGAGACAAAACAATGGCACTGACAAATTTTAAGATTTTTTTATTTTTTTATTTTTATTTTAAAATTTGCAAGTTGCTTTCAGTTAAAACTAAAACTAAACAGTCTGTGAACCCAGGGGATAGTGTCTAAAATGTTAGTCACCTAATTTTACAATTTGCAAATGTGCTGCTGGTATTTGAGAAATCAGCACTCTTGCTCATGTGGTATTGATTATAAATATTAAAAACAATAACTTCGACAGAGATATTTTTTTTGCACCATATCTTGTATTTTGGGGGTATTTTTGCCCCAAGTCCCTGTTATGTTCAGACCCAGGTGTGTGTGTGGTGTGATGTGGCTCTATTTTAAGGTGAAACATACAAGGGTGAAACATACACTCTCAGGAAAAAAGTACAATATTCCAGCTCGTTCTCATCCCAAGGCGTCATATACTGCCGCTTTTGACATTTCGTCTACATCCAACGCACATGGCACCCTTTAGCGTCAATATGAGAAGCAGATATATATGGGCCAGAAGGCGCCTCCTAGTGGTCTAACCCTAACCATGCCCCAGACCTAAACCTACCCATAACCGAACAAAGCTCTGTGCGTGTTATATTGACGCTAAAGGGTGTCATGTGCGTTGGATTTAGACAAAATTTCAAAAGCGTCACTATATGACGCCCTAGGATGACAACATGTTGAATATTCATAGCTAAAATGAACAAACATGTACCTTTTGAAAAGGTCCCGCCCCATTGATGGCTTTTTGTTCTGGGAAGGCCGCTACTGACAATGTGGGCACTTTAAATATACTCTCTCACGGTTTTGTTGTCATTCATTGCAAATTGAATTTGGCGTCAACCCTGACTAAGGTCTATTGATTGTTCCACTTGTGTAACCCCTAAATGATTTGGCATGCAGCCTGCTATATTTGTCCCAATTCAAAACTCCTTCAGCCCGTGTGCCGTAAATGATGTACCTTGGTCTTAAGTGTATTAAAGTCCAGCAATTCACACGCCAGCTTGCTAATTGCATTTTTCTTATCTCTCCATGTCCAGTGTGTATGGCTGTCCCGTCGCCAAGAAGAGAAAACCCCTGGAGACTCACGCCCTGGAGCCCTCGGCCAAGAGGAAGGTCTTTCTAACCGTCGTAGACCAGCAGTCAATGGAGAAATGCTACAGGACACACAAAATGGAGGAGGAAATGGATGAAAAAGAGGAAGAGGAGGAGGACGAGGAAGAAGAAGAGGAAGCCGATGAGGAATATACAGACAACGAGGAACAATATGATCAGGAAGAGGTAGAAGTGATTAATGGAGACGAGGAAGAGGTGGAGCAGGAAGAAGAGGAAGTGGTGGAGGAGGAAGAGGAAGAAGTAGTAGAAAGAGAGGGGGAAGATGATGAAGAAGAAGATGAGATAGAGGAAGATGAAGAGCAAATTCAAGAAATAGGTGAGGGCACAAATGAATCGGCAAAGCATTGATCAGTTTGGAGGCGTGTATCAAATCTGATACGATAGGCTTTATAGGGTTAATCTGGCAATAGAATTATTTTGGGGTTTAGAAACACAACCAGACCCGAATGTGAAGTGACTATTTCAGCCTCCAGAGGGGTAGAGGAGGTGATTTGGCAGTTAGGCATCTTTAGAAGAAGGTCACGGTAATTTGAGGTGCAGTTGGATGATTTTGCGATGACCTTCAATACGGTCTCAGTATCAGGCTAAAAACAGCCCTCTCAAAACAGAGGTGCTCAGTTCCCAATGAAGGGGAGATTTGAAGTGCAGCGCTCTGGCAGGGCCAATGCCCTCAAATATGAGCAACATTCAGATTGTGTCAAAACTTCCCTCTGTGGTGAGGAAAATAAAGTTTTTAATGTTGTTTATATGTCTATGTGGGGTTTTTAATACACTTTAAGACGAACCATGTGCAAATTCATAAGTCAACAGTATTTTCTCCTCATGGTGCGTTCACACCGGACACGAATAGCGCATCAGGCGCGAATGATTTCAATCTTAAGTCAATGCAAAGACGCATTATGTGTGTAAAAAATTCCCGTGGCGCGAATGAGGCGTAGACGTGAATACTCCTCATTTACGCGTCAAGTTCTCGCGAATGGCGCGAATTGAGCATCTGGCGCATTAAGCGCGAACGATTTAGCTAGTGCTATTTGTGCATTCACACGTTTGACGCCCAAGTTGAAAAATCTGAACTTTGGCGTCAAATTCGCTACGCATTAACCAATCATGGAGCCTGCTGCTTGCTCACGTGGTGAAGTATCTGGATGATTCAATAAATTATTTTGTAATGTGTGTGGTTCTAATGCGCAACAAAGCAAATATTTTATCATTCATAAATTGATTTCAATATACAAGACATGTTCATTTTGTATTGAATGTTATTTATACCATATCTAGATTATATGAAATTATTATGATGTAAAGACAACCAACATACATGTGCATAAGTTCGTTTCTGGATGTGAGAGAGAAAAAAATCACAGGACAGGTTAATAATTTTTGGAGGCTGGCTCTATTTATCATCAAAACAAAAATAAATAACAGATTAGATGGATGAGGGCGAGGGTGATCCTCACTCCGATGCGGGACAACAGGTCATCAGGTCAACATGATCCCCACGCCGCTGTTCTGCTCTCCAGAGTAAATACAGAGCGTTGACTCTCTCGATGAATGCTCGGTCGACATAAAAAAATGGCCGCCAACGGATTTCGATTCTGACATGCGTCATGCGCGTAAATTTGCTTCAAACTTTTGTTTTTTACGCGCGTAAATTTAGTTTCAAACTATTTTTTTTTTACGTGCGTAAAAAACAAAAGTTTGAAACGAATTTACGCTCATGACGCGTGTCTGAATCGAAATCCGTGGATGGATTCAAAGATGTCAAGCGTATAACTAGACGCAGTAGGTGGGAATTTGACGCGCTATTCGCGTCTGGTGTGAACGTAGCATTAAAACTGCAGTGAACCAAAGACAGTCTCAAAAACACAGTGTGAAATCACTGGTGTTTCTGACATCACAAACGACCTTCAGATCAACGTGTGATCGTCAACGAGTCGATCTCTGAGCTGAGTGAGTAAGTGGAGGTTGGGCTCATTTGCATATTCATAGAACCGCATATACTGAATGAGGCAAGGGTGTCGAGTTACATTCAAGCGATTTTAAGGCAGAATTTTTTAAGGAAAAAACTTTTAAATATCATTGCTAATGCGATAAAAGCTGATGGAAACGTTATTTGCCGAATAAATAATGAGTTGCGATTAAGTTTTAGGCCCTTTTATGGTTGTAACACTCCAGAAGACGAGTTCATTTCCGGCCAGTCTGTTTGCGCACACATGGCGGATGCCAACAAAGACAGATGTAAATGGACAAAGCAAAAAGATGCTTCAACCAAAGGGTTTCCGTGAACCACTATCTCCCAGAACTGATGGAGCGCTGTCGTTCCCACACCACAGTCACCTTCGCTGTCGTCGGGCATACGTGCATCGGCATCATCATAGCAATGTTTATAGCGTCGTTGTTTTCTTAGGTTAGTTTTGCTTGTTTTTATGTGGCTTGGTTGAGTTCTAATGTATGTGGTGTGTTATTTCTTGTTAACAGACTGCGGCACTGCTAAGTTTACACACCGTTGCCATGGACGCAGTTCAGAGACGGGACTATTTTCTTTAGCAGAAGCAATACTCGTTTTTAAATCAGTAAACTCGTTTTTAAGTCAATATTTTGTGTCAAATTTGGTTGATTTATATGTAAAAAGCAGGATAATATATAGCGAGGTGGTTGTTATAGCAAATACAACCCCTTCAACAACCGCCTCGCATACATTATCCCATTCATATCGCACATAAGCATTAGCGTTATTAGGCTTCAACTTGTGAAATATTGATCATTTGTTTGTAGATGGCGCGATCCGTTTTGTCTAACAAAACTTTGTTCGCAAAAGTTTGCTTGAATGTCGTTCGATTCAGTGCGAAAATGAATGGAAACACCTTAAAATGTCTCAAATCAATTCGATATACCAATTTGATCGCAAAACAGCATGTGACGTCATTACGTACAGGTTTTTATTCGCTTTAAAGCCGTTGGATTGAAACACACTTTCACCAGCTTTATCCGCGTGAGTTTTTTAAACGAACTTCAGATAATTCGATTGACAAGTGGATGGAAACATGGCTTATGTTGCAGCACATTGGTTTAGAACAGCGATTAACTTACCTGTACAATAAACTCGCATTCACCCAATATAAACAAACGTAACTTGTGGAGCGCTCTCTGAGTATGCATTTCTTTGTCATTTTTGAAACTGGATGTCAAAGAGAACTTTAAAGATTTCTTATCCTGCGCCCCCTCTATAGGACAGTATTCGTATTACAGCCAATGTAAATCTATCCATCATTAAATTTGATCAATAAATACGTAAGGAATAATGTACATCCAGACGGTTGTTAGAATAAACATCTGAGCGAGTGATCAGGATCTTACATTAGCCTGAAGGGGTTTATTCTGAGATAACAACTGGCTGGATTACATTATCCCGTTTATTACACGCCTACTTGCCACATGAAGCAAAAGAGCAAGTCCACGATACTGGATGACGTAAAAACTGTAGACAAAATATTGATTTGACTAGGTATCTACCTACCTATCTATCTACCTACCAATCTACCTACCAATCTACCTACCAATCTATCTACCTACCAATCTATCTACCAATCTACCAATCTACCAATCTACCTATCTATCTATCTATCTATCTATCTATCTATCTATCTATCTATCTATCTATCTATCTATCTATCTATCTATCTATCTATCTATCTATCTATCTATCTATCTATCTATCTATCTATCTATCTATCTATCTATCTATCTATCTATCTATCTATCTATCTATCTAGCCACCCATCCATCCATCCATCCATCCATCCATCCATCCATATCATAATTCATGGCCACAGGTTGTTTCTTAAAGCCAACTTAACTTAGTAGCTACACAAGATGCAATTCTTGTTGCCTACAAATGGTTTCAGTATTTGTCTGAGCTGGTGGCTCAGTTCTGGTGGTCTGTGAATGTCTGCTAAATAAGGGAGTAGGCGTGAGATGTGTCTCAGACACACACACACACACACACTCATACTCCCCCCACTCATTCTCCAATCAGACCTGACAGAGCCTTCTAGTCTAATTAACAATCAAACGCCCACGTGTATTGGCATTAACCCTGTATCCTGTGCTGTTTTCTTACCTAAGATATTGGCTTTGTCTCAAAACCTAGTGAGCTGACTACATGAACAGTTGTCGACAGCTTGTTAATTAAATTACAACCTTATAAGTTACTGATTTTGCTCTTCATGGCACAGCTTCATTAATCCTGCATTGCACACTTGACTTACCTTCTGCTGTTAGCATGTAGCTAAGCTAATGATTCGATACTAATATATACCTTGAACAGTCGTGATGATCATTCCGACATGTTCAGTCATTATCAATATTTGGTAACGCTTCCTTCTACAGTACAGTACTTACAGTGTACTTACCTAGAAAGTACTGCTAATATAAGGTAAGTACATGGAACAGGGGTAGGTTCAGGGTTAGTACTAGTTATTACCCAGTAATTGTAGTTACTAAAATAAGTACATAGTATTTACATGGGTAACTGGACTGTAAAAGGAAGCGTTACCCAATATTTATATTATGCAAAGTGTAAAATATTTTGAATATGCATAGATGTACAATATTGGTCATGGTACTCTTACTGTAGGGCTACTTATCAAATAGGTCTGCATAAATACGTGAGAAACTAAATATTGATTGTAATTTGTGTTTTAATTATCTTACTTTTCGATTATAAAATTTATTCTAAAATGTAAACTTAAAAGGTTACTTAAGTAGTCAACAAAGACATAATTACCTGAGACAAACTTGCTACAAAAAAGAAATATCATATTGTGGAGGTTTAAATTACTGGGGTCAAATCGACCCCAGTAGGTAAAAAATGTTATCAGATTTGAGGATAACAGGAGAGTTAACTTCTACTGTCGTATGAAAACATTTGCTTGTCTTTCACAGAGAGTGACCATATGAATTGCAGTCCCAGCAGATCAAGTCCCTCCATGGAGAAGGACAACAACAACAACGAAGAATACGAGAACTATGATGAACTGGTGGCCAAATCTCTGCTAAACCTGGGCAAGATCGCAGAGGACGCTGCTTACCGGGCCATGACCGAGTCCGAGATGAACAGCAACTCCTCAAACAGTGCAGAAGAAGAAGAGGAGGAGGACGAAGACGAAGAGGACGACGAAGATGATGAAGATGAGGAGGGCTCAAGGAAAGGCGAGCTGAGTCTGGATGTGAACAGTGATGTGGTAAGAGAGACTGTGGACTCTCTAAAGCTCCTGGCTCAGGGTCACGGGGTCACGCTCTCAGAAAACCTCCACGAGGAGCCGTACCAGGACGACGGGGGCGAGAACATCAACGGCAGAGCCACAGTCACTGGTCAGATGGGGGAGAAGAGTGACGAGGAAGTTTGTCTGAGCAGTTTGGAGTGTCTTCGCAACCAGTGCTTTGACTTGGCGCGCAAGCTAAGCGAGACCAAGCCATCCGAGCGGCTCAACAATAACCAGCAGGTATGCGTGGTCATTTAGAGTTTTTTTCCATAACCAAATGATAGCGAACGCACGCTAACCTACCTTTAAAAAAATTAAAGAGACAATATGCAGGATTTTTCGCCACCAGGGGTTGCTAAACTCTTATTGTGCGTTCACACCGGATGCAAATAGCATGTCAGGCGCGAATGATTTCAATGTTAAGTCAATGCAAAGACGCGTTATGCGCGTTAAAAAATTCCTCCGGCGCGAATGAGGTGTAGAGCGCGGTAGACACGAATACGCCTCATACATGACACGAATTGAGCATCTAGCTAAAAGCAAATGGTGAAAATCGCCAAACGGTTCGTCTTTGTCTTCGCCGACGATGATCCCCACGCCACTGTTCTGCTCTCCAGAGCAAATACAGAGTAGTAACTCTCTCAATGAATGCTCAATCAACAGAAAAAAATGGCCGCCAACGGGTTTGATTCTGACGCACGTAAATTTCACTTCAAACTTTTGTTTTTACGCGCGTCAATTTCGCTCCTGAAGCGCAAATGGACTCAAAGTGTTCAAGCGTATAACTAGACACGGTAGGCGCGAATTTGACGCCCTATTCAAGTCTGGTGTGAATGCACACACGCAACGCAAGTCCCACGGATATAAAGGAATAAAGACATTTCATTCTACCGAACTACACGCAAGTGCTGAATTAATACTCACACGGGTCAGTTTATTAGATGAATTAAACTTGTGGTAACGCAGCGCTGTTTCACTTTCTCTAACAGTTACAATATCACACTAAACGGCATTTGAGTGGGTAACGCGGATATGACGCCATTGACTGCCGGCGACTCACCCCTGCTCACGCGCCCCGTTTCCTTGGTTAAATCGCAATTTTCTCACGATTTACGAATAGTTTGAAACATTTGGGATATTCTAAGTAATCAACTAATCAAAATATATAACATTGGCCTGGAAGTTTTTTTTTTTTTGATATTTTACTGCAAAATTCCTACATATTTTACCTTTAACTGACAAGATTAGATTGTATAGAATTAAGAATTAATTTATGATTTAGAAATTTGAATGAAATCAAATTAGAATGGACGAGTGCCTTTGACGCATTAAAAATCCTAACCAAATTTCCAGATTGTTCTGTGAATATTGGCAGGGTTACATTAAAGTGAGTGGGTGGATGGATGGATGGATGGATGGATGGATGGATGGATGGATGGGTGAGTTAGTGAGTGAGTGGATGGAGGGATGGAGGGATGGATGGATGGAGGGATGGATGGATGGATGGGTGAGTTAGTGAGTGAGTGGATGGAGGGATGGAGGGATGGATGGATGGATGGAGGGATGGATGGATGGATGGATGGGTGAATGGATGGGTTTGGTGAATGGATGGTTTATTTGTCCTTGAGTTTCGAGAGAAAATTTGTTTCCACCGTAGATGCGTACATAACACAGACAACACATAACATGTTAAATCATCGACATTTCATTACACAATCAAAAACAATCACAGACATCACAACAAACAAACAAACAAAAAAGCATACCGTGCTGGTCCCAGTATACAAAGCATACCTTATGCTGGTACATTTTTCAGCAGGGGCATTAGTCAGTCCAAATGTTTTCTATCAGTTAACGGTTAACCTGGTAATGATCTGCATCCCTACCAGCAGGCTCATCATCTTTATCAAGAAGCTCAACAGCAGCAGCATCATCAGACTCATGAGGAGTGCCGTGTCCTCGAGCGAAACTACTCCGACATGGTCAACCTGATGAAGCTTGAGGAGCAGCTCAGCCCTCGATCCAAGGCTTTCTCCAGCTGTGCCGCAGAGCACAAGTGCTTCCAGGACTGCGATGAAGACACCACCTCTGTCACATCCGACCGCTCCGAGGACGTTTTCGACATGACCAAGGGCAACCTGTCACTGCTGGAGAAGGCCATAGCCCTGGAAACGGAGCGGGCTAAAGCTTTGCGGGACAAGATGTCGTCAGAAGCAGTCAGGAGAGATAGACTGCGTTTGCATGAGGACGGTTTGAGGCACAGCTGTGCCGA
Organism: Cyprinella venusta; assembly: GCA_038021265.1. NCBI lineage: Eukaryota > Metazoa > Chordata > Actinopteri > Cypriniformes > Leuciscidae > Cyprinella > Cyprinella venusta. The sequence continues at coordinate 31,844,689 of CM075875.1, read as the reverse complement.
GGAGCGGAAGGCACGTCTGCACCACGATGGCCTAAAGAAGCCTTACTACCTGAAAGGTAATCTCACATTACAAAACACAACCAGTACTGGAACTAATTGTCTTAAAGGGATACTCCACCCAAAAATGAAAAGTATGTCATCATTTAATCACCCTCAGGTTGTTGCAGACCTGCATGAGTTTCTTTCTTCTGCTGAACACAAAGGAAGATATTTTGAAGAACAATTGGAACATTGGCACCATGGACTTCCATAGTATTATTTTTTTCTTCTATGGAAGTCAATGGTACCAAACAACTGTTTGGTTCCAATTGTGGCACCATTGACTTCCATAGTAGAAAAAAAAAATACTATGGAAGTCAATGGTGCCAATGTTCCAATTGTTCTTCAAAATATCTTCCTTTTTGTTCAGCAGAAGAAAGAAACTCTTTAAGGTTTGTAACAACTTGAGGGTGAGTAAATGATGACAGAATTTTCATTTTTGAGTGGAGTATCCCTTTAAGAGATAAGGACCCAATATACTTAACCCCCTGGGTACCAAGGTGTATTTGGGGTCCTTGAGATGTTCTGACATGCCCTGACATCTGTGCTTTTTTAAGTTGCGTATAAAAATGGCACAGGTGAAATTACACTATATTTAGCAGAAACAGGGCAACCATAATATGTGAGCAACATGTATGTACATGTTTGTATTTTTGAAAGAAAATTGTTTGTGTAGTTATTGAAAAAACTAAAATAAGGCCACAAAACACATACGAAATATGCGTCCACAAGACTTTTGACTAATGGATGTTGTTGCCTAGAGTTTTTTCTTCACAATGATCTGAAAATCATCCTGCCTAACAATTTCACATAAAACTGTGAATTGGGTTATATTGTGAAAAACATTTTTTATTTGCCAAGGCAATATGCGAATGGGTGTGAACAGGCCAGCCCTCATCAGGTATAATTTGATGATTCTCACCTGAGAAGGCAAAGATCCACATAATAATGAGCCTTTCATTCAGATGAGTCAGACAAGAAAAAATTGAAAGGACAACATACATATATGTATGTATACACATAAATCAAAATATAAATGAAAGTCAAAAACCCATTTTTAGTCATACCTGGGAACAAATCCTGGTCAAATATGTTATATAGACAATTGTGTAGAATTGGTTCAAAGTTAGAATTGGAAACATCTTGAAAAGAAAATTCTTTTTCCATATAAAATATTATTTTTAAAGTAGGCCATTTACATTTTATGATACATATTTC
>CM075875.1:31690932-31838432 GCA_038021265.1 Cyprinella venusta | reverse complement strand
ATGGCAGAAATAGCAGCAGACGCTGCCTAACCAGGGGGCATTATGATTTATAAAAAGTGTGGAGGCCTGACAGTTATGGAAGGAGCTCTTCCTTAAAGAAGGCATGAGGCGGAGATGGAAATTGAACAGTATCAGTATGACCGATAACAAACGACAGGACCACTGACTGCACATTAATTATCCACAGACGCTATGGTAATGGGGGCCATTTGCTATGCAAAGCATGGCTTGTCCGAAGCCACAATCAATATCCAGCACTTTCTAATATGTATTCTGCTCAGCTTGGCTTTGCTCTCTCTCTCTCCCTCGCTCGTTTGTTTTCTCTAACTTTGAAATGGCTGCAGAATAGTCTGAGGATTCATGGCTTATTATCTTAAGGTGCCCCTATTTGGCTTTTTCGGAAATTATCTTTCATGTGGTGTGTAATATGTAGCTGTTTGTGAGTGTACTGTAAAAGGTCTGCAGGTAAGCTTATGTATAATGTTTATAGCAAATTTGCACAAAGCCAGCCTGTGGTTTTCACTGATGGCCGGTGAACAACATCTACTTTTCCTCGCTCAAACTCTGTAGTTGTAGCTGAGACTGGAAGAAGTTTGTTTGTGTTGTTGACATGTCGAGAAGACGCTGTTTTCTGCTCTGCGAAAGTAAGTCGTCTTTACATGTACTTCCAGCGGATGATATTGATACAGTAAAACCGACGCCACAATTTTGCAAGCGGTCGACCAATCACAAATGATTGGGCTATCTGACCAATCAGAGCAGAGTAGACCAGTCACAACAGACTGGGCCATCTGACCAATCAGAGCAGAGTAGACCAATCATAACAGACTGGGCAATCTAACCAATCAGAGCCGAGTAGACCAATCATAACAGACTGGACCACCTGACCAATCAGAGCAGAGTAGACCAATCACAACAGACTGGGAAATCTAACCAATCAGTGCAAAGTAGACCAATCACAACAGACTGGGCCATCTGACCAATCAGAGCAGAGTAGACCAATCACAACAGACTGGGCCATCTGACCAATCAGAGCAGAGTTGATTGATCACAACAGACTGGGAAATCTAACCAATCAGAGTAGAGTAGACCAATCACAACAGACTGGGCCATCTGACCAATCAGAGCAGAGTAGACCAATCATAACAGACTGGACCACCTGACCAATCAGAGCAGAGTAGACCAATCACAACAGACTGGGAAATCTAACCAATCAGTGCAAAGTAGACCAATCACAACAGACTGGGCAATCTGACCAATCAGAGCAGAGTAGACCAATCACAACAGACTGGGCCATCTGACCAATCAGAGCAGAGTTGATTGATCACAACAGACTGGGAAATCTAACCAATCAGAGTAGAGTAGACCAATCACAACAGACTGGGCCATCTGACCAATCAGAGCAGAGTAGACCAATCACAACAGACTGGGAAATCTAACCAATCAGTGCAAAATAGACCAATCACAACAGACTGGGCCATCTGACCAATCAGAGCAGAGTAGACCAATCACAACAGACTGGTAAATCTAACCAATCAGTGCAAAGTAGACCAATCACAACAGACTGGGCCATCTGACCAATCAAAGCAGAGTTGATTGATCACAACAGACTGGGAAATCTAACCAATCAGAGTAGAGTAGACCAACCACAACAGACTGGGCAATCTGACCAATCAGAGCAGAGTAGACCAATCACAACGGACTGGGCCATCTGACCAATCAGAGCAGAGTAGACCAATCACAACAGACTAAACCATCTGACCAATCAGAGCAGAGTAGACCAATCACAACAGACTAAACTATCTGACCAATCAGAGCAGAGTAGACCAATCACAACAGACTGGGCCATCTGACCAATCAGAGCAGAGTAGACCAATCACAACAGACTGGGCCATCTGACCAATCAGATCAGAGTAGACCGATCACAACAGACTGGGCCATCTGACCAATCAGAGCAGAGTAGACCAATCACAACAGACTAAACCATCTGACCAATCAGAGCAGAGTAGACCAATCACAACAGACTAAACCATCTGACCAATCAGAGCAGAGTAGACCAATCACAACAGACTGAGCCATCTGACCAATCAGAGCAGAGTAGACCAATCACAACAGACTGGGCCATCTGACCAATCAGAGCAGAGTAGACCAATCACAACAGACTGGGTCATCTGACCAATCAGAGCAGAGCAGGCTTTTGGAAAGGTGCAGTTTAGAGAGAGGATCCTCAATCAAACTCAACGATAAACTCAAAGATTCGTCGAGATCTGAACACCACTCACATATAACTGTTCACGTTTGAGCGAACTCGGAACTGCACACTCACAACGACAAGACGGTAGGAGTTTCACCAAACAAGAATAAACAAGGACCAAGTGAGTTTGTCGCTCATTATTCTCAATAACGATTCTCATTAGTTATCTTTATTGAAATAAACGGTACTTTCCTGTTATCCGGACCCCACGATGGCCTACCCCTAACCCCGCCTCTAAACCTACCCGTCACTGCGGTTAAGACCAATCAGGGATGACTATAGTTCCGAAATGTTATATGGTGGGGTCCAGATAACAGAATAGTACTAAATAAACTAATTACAGTACAAATCATTACAATCCAGTGAATTCAGTAGTTCTTTAGCTACAGTACCGACACTGTCGATGGTGTTTGACTCTGCACTGCCATCTATAGACGTGGATCCGCATGATCCTCTTTGAGTGCTCTCCTCAGGATTCTCCTCAAGTTTCCTCTTATGTAAGCTGTATGTTTATGCAAAAAAAAAAATGTGTTCTGTTTTCTGATTTTCTCCTTTTTTGGAGAATTTGTGAGAACATGAAAGAACAAAAGACATTTTCTTTATGCAAAACAGAATTACTTTTTGAACTTTTGAAATACAGCGTGACCTGAACATGTCATGCTTTTCACCTGTGTGTTTGTGCCCGATTTTGCAATAGTTTAGTCGATGTTGTTTCAAGCACTAGCACTGCTTTCTATTCTCAGTCTAAAACTCTAAAACTGAGCCCACGTCTTTCACATGCTCTCATGCTATTCCTGTCTGTTTTGAGATTACTTTGATACAGAAGGCAACGTGATGCCTGTTACTAGGTTACTCCATCCTTAAAATTTTAATCAGTGGGAACTGTAGCATACTCGCTGTCTCACTCTCCTGCGCTCTCTCTATTTGAAACACAGCCAAGAGCCCTGGACAGCCATCAGGAAGATATGCAAATCTTATTTCATCCTTTAGAGCCAAAGATCTGAAATAGCCTCCACCGAAAGGGTGACATTTCTGTCCCCAGGGCATTATATGTATAAAATTGCATGAAAATGAACTCTAAAAAACATTTTATTATTAAGCAAAAATGTTAATTAAAAACAAAAACTTTGAAATATTATGATTAAAATCCTTCAGAAATCTGATTTTTCTTGCATTGTTGTGTGACTTTATATCCAAACTGCTTTAAAATCAAAAAAAGAAAAAAAATTGATTTAATATTTTAGATAAAATACACATTTTAGTCATGTTCCCAGGTTTTCACTCAGTCCTGTTACACTATCCCCCCGCTGAATAACGTTGAATATTCCACAAGACGCATTTTCAACAGTAAGTTTCATCATCTGGATCTTCTGAAGGCAATGGGCCGACTATAAGTCACTCCTCTCATTTTCGTTTCTGTATATTTGATGAAATTGTAACCATGAATGAGAAGGTCAATCTCAACATACAGTCCTGTTACCTAAACGTTGGCTTAGATTTAATTGTTTTATTTTAAAAATATGAACTTTTGGTAAGGCACTAGAAATGTCTCGGTGTCCTCACGCTATTAGCATCAATGCTATGTGGCCATATGCCATATATTTGATAACTTTTTGCTTAAAAACTCAATCCTGTTACCTTCACTCCTGTTGCTATTTGTTTCTTTTTCTAAAAAAATAAAATTAAACCACTATTTTTTATCATTTTTGTTTGGCCCATAATTTATACAATTATTTAATGAATTAATTCTAAAAAAAAATTAAGCTTGAGGCTTCGGTCGTCTTTAAAATGAAAAAAATGCCTTTGTGTTTTTTATATCAAAATACATCTTGCTTTAATAGTGATTTTATTGGCAAAAATATCATTTTTTGAATAACCAACAATTTCTTTAAAAGAAACACTTTCTTGTGGGGAAAACGAAGGAATTAATCGACATGCTTCTAAACTTGCTTTTTAAATGACGCATGGTTTTTGGCAACAGGATTGAGAAAACATGCGTCCATATTCTGCTTAAACCTTGTAAAAAAATAAATAAAGTTGCCTGAGATTGACCAATACACATTTTGAATGGTTAAATATATCTAGTATTAGATTCAATGTTGAATTAATTCTAAAAAAAAAATAAGCTTGAGGCTTCGGTCGTCTTTAAAATGAAAAAAAAAAATGCCTTTGTGTTTTTTATATCAAAATACACCTTGCTTTAATAGTGATTTTATTGGCAAAAATATCATTTTTTTGAACATATAACCAACAATTTATTTAAAATAAACACTTTCTTGTGGGGAAAACAAAGGAATTAATTGACATGCTTCTAAACTTGCTTTTTAAATGACCAGTGTTGGGGAAGCTACTCTGAAGCTGTAGTTTGACAAGCTACAAGCTACTCGTACGTTAAAGTAGTTAAACTACAGTCAAGCTACCCTTTTGGAAAAGTAGTTAGCTACACTTAAGTTACTATCAAAAAGTAGCTAGCTACATTGTAACTACTTTTGCTTTTTGAACAACATATTATAAATATTATATTACATATTATTATTATTATAACATGTTATAAATGATATATTATAAATAACTGAATAAGTGTCTGATGAATGGTTTAATTAAAATATTTAGTGTTTAAAACAATGCTATACAATTATGATTTCATAGAGTATTGTTTTATTACACACAACACTCAAATATCTCGGACTGTTTGTCAAAAGTGCAAAATTGCAACAAATAGCCTACAACATTGCAAGAACAAAATATACATTCAACATAAATTGCCTTTAGAACATTTTCTCCAAAATACCGATTGAACTTGGACAAATAAGGCCACGGGTAATTAACGTTAGTTGTTTCTCCATCCTCCAAATCTGCCGTCACCTCTTGCTCCATCGTGGATAATCATAATATGGGTGTGTCAACCCACTTCTTTACGTCAGTGAACTGTTAGCCGCAAGATGCGTGATTAAACAACAGGTGGCGGTAATAGCAAAAAAAAATGAGTTTGTAATCTAACGAGAAGAAGAATATCCTTGTACGACGCTGATTCGCGCAGGCTCGACAAACGCAATGTAGCTTTTGCTCGCACTACACCGCTACTTGCTGCAAAAAGTAGTTAGCTACTGGAAAAGCTACACTGTTTAAAAAGCAATTGAGCTACTGCCAAGCTACTGAAAAATGCAGTTAAGTTAGTAGCGTCGCTACTTGTAGTTAACTACTCCCAAACACTGTAAATGACACATGGTTTTTGGTAACAGGATTGAGAAAACATGCGTCCATATTCTGCTTAAACCTTGTAAAAAAAAAATAAATTTGCCTGAGATTGACCAATACACATTTTGTATGGTTAAATATATCTAGTATTAGATTCAATGTTGAAAAGGATCAAAAATAAAGTTTATTTTTGAAGAGTTGAAGACAACAAGCAAATGTCACCCATTCGGTGGAATGGCCCCCGTACATTTACTCGCCCATAGATCCTCCCCTCGAAGAAATCAAGTTTTTGAAAGTGGACAAAAGAGACGGATTAAAACACCAGGTGTGAACGGGAATGTGTTTCCCTCGTCTACTTAGGAGTAAACAGAGCCCTTGGGTCCATGAAAATGAAACTAAAGCTGAATTGAACATAATGGTGACTAGGGTTGTGTATCGTTTGAATTTGAACGATTCCGATTCCTTGTTTCGATTCCGGTTCCCAACGATTCTCGATTCCGATTCTTTTAAGAGGCAGGGTTAAAAAAGTTTAGCTAACCTTGCTAACCAACGGTCTTTCTGAAGGAAATACTCCTTTCTAAAGGGAAATACTCCTTCTGTTACAAATTTTGCATTTTGCCGAGATTTTGATATTTTCAGAAATGTGAAGCCACACTTTGGACCGCCGACGTAAGCTACTCATGTTCGACTCGCGCGGTTATGCCAAAACTTCCGGTAGACGCTTCTTCATTGGTGTTGTTCAGCGGTTTCTTCTTCTGGTCGGCGGAGTGTGAATATCGAAACTAGGAATCGAAATTTTACCTTTTGAACGATTCCGGGAAAAACGAAAAGTTAGTCCCGGTTCCAATCGATACTCGATTCTCGATACCCAACCCTAATGGTGACGTGTAGTTGTTTTGCATGTCAGTCAGACAGTATCTTTCTAAGTAGGCAATTCTTGGCCCAGACTTTATCAGTCCTCAGCATATTTATTTCTACACAAATGTGTCAATAATAGTCCTGTGTGTGTTTGTGTACTCAGATTCTTCACGGTCGGGGAAAAAAGAAAGCCGCTGTCCAACGCCTGGCTGTGACGGCACAGGTCACGTGACGGGTTTGTACCCGCATCACCGCAGCCTGTCTGGATGCCCGCATAAGGACCGAGTCCCACCAGAAAGTAAGCAAGCTCTTTCTACGTTTGCCTGCTTCTTCCTTTAAATCTTTGCTATTTCTCATGCCGGCTTAAATGAAAAGTGGCCATAATCACTGGTTGACCGTGTGTCTGTATGTGTTTGTCTGTGGGAACTGCATGCCGTCCTCCTCCACACTAAAAACATCTGCTCATTCCTATGCAATACCTCTTACCCTTCAACATTTTCAGCTCCATCAATGAGACGTTAGAATGGGATTTAGGTAAAAGCCTGAAATGAGATCTGTGGTGAACACAAGCTCAAGATGCGTCATTCCTGCAGCACTTTATGTTTACTGATGGTTTGCTTTTCCTGACAAAAAATAATATCACTTCTTGGATGATGATGATGATGATGATGATGATGATGTTATTAACAGGGTTTCGTTGTTGTTGTACAAATGACTAACCCAAATATAAGTGATTGAGGTCACTTGATTACTCATCAGTTGCCACAACAATAACCATATTCTCAAAGGGGGGGTTGACTGCTTTTTTTCTTTGCATGATTGTGTTTATGGGGTGCAATATAACATGTATTCATGGTTTTTCGTTTTTATAAAAGTCTTTTTTTTCGTAAACTTCACGTTTATTGTCAGCCGCGCTCTCCTCTGTCCTCGAACGAGCGGATGACTTCCTGAATCTATGAAAACACTCCCTCAGAAACACGTCGTGGGCTCAGATTGGTTCGTTTGGCCCGGTGTGTTGTGATTGGCTAAACTGTCGCTTACGTTGTCCGGAAAGTTCACGCCCATTACCTTTACGGGCGAAACGGGCACGTCATGAGCTCCGATCAAGATGTAAAAATGCATCGAACTGCAGTATCAGTGAGGCAGAATCAGACCGAGAAAGCGGCGATGAAGAAAGTCAAGCAGAACCTCACCACACACGGCTCTTACTAAACGTTTCTGAATGATAATTTGCCACATTTTTTAACCATATACACGTGTGTTTTACACAATAACATCTGACTGGCAACGATAGCAACTGACTGGCTACTAATGTTAAGCACAAACAGCGGTGGCAAGTTTACGTTCTTGATCAAATCGAAAATAACGTCATAAAGCATACACTCACCGGCCACTTTATTAGGTACACCTGTCCAACTGCTCGTTAACACTTAATTTCTAAGCAGCCAATCACATGGCGGCAACTCAGTGCATTTAGGCATGTAGACATGGTCAAGACAATCTCCTGCAGTTCAAACCGAGCATCAGTATGGGGAAGAAAGGTGATTTGAGTGACTTTGAACGTGGCATGATTGTTGGTGCCAGAAGGGCTGGTCTGAGTATTTCAGAAACTGCTAATCTACTGGGATTTTCACGCACAACCATCTCTAGGGTTTACAGAGAATGGTCCGAAAAAGAAAAAACATCCAGTGAGCGGCAGTTCTGTGGGCGGAAATGCCTTGTTGATGCCAGAGGTCAGAGGAGAATAGCCAGACTGGTTTGAGCTAATAGAAGGGCAACAGTGACTCAAATAACCACTCATTACAACCAAGGTGGGCAGAAGAGCATCTCTGAACGCACAGTACGTCGAACTTTGAGGCAGATGGGCTACAGATGAAGATTGAAGATTGGAAAAATGTTGCCTGGTCTGATGAGTCTCGATTTCTGCTGTGACATTCGGATGGTAGGGTCAGAATTTGGCGTCTACAACATGAAAGCATGGATCCATCCTGCCTTGTATCAACGGTTCAGGCTGGTGGTGGTGGTGTCATGGTGTGGGGAATATTTTCTTGGCACTCTTTGGGTCCCTTGGTACCAATTGAGCATCGTTGCAACGCCACAGCCTACCTGAGTATTGTTGCTGACCATGTCCATCCCTTTATGACCACAATGTACCCAACTTCTGATGGCTACTTTCAGCAGGATAATGCGCCATGTCATAAAGCTGGAATCATCTCAGACTGGTTTCTTGAACATGACAATGAGTTCGCTGTACTCAAATGGCCTCCACAGTCACCAGATCTCAATCCAATAGAGCATCTTTGGGATGTGGTGGAACGGGAGATTCGCATCATGGATGTGCAGCCGACAAATCTGCAGCAACTGTGTGATGCCATCATGTCAATATGGACCAAACTCCCTGAGGAATGCTTCCAGCACCTTGTTGAATCTATGCCACAAAGAATTGAGGCAGTTCTGAAGGCAAAAGGGGGTCCAACCCGTTACTAGCATGGGGTACCTAATAAAGTGGCCGGTGAGTGTATATACATGAAAAATACGTTTACAACATTAGTACTTATACAAAATTCATGTTTTTACGCATTTGTCCTAGACACAAAATAGCATAACTTATAGCCTAGTGGCAATAAAGCTAGCGCTGGCATTTGAAAAAAATAAAACACAAGGCTACGTCTGGAATTATACATGCAAATACATTTTAAACGATTAAGTCTTAGCCTACTTTCAGGTTGTGGCCCAACAACTGCTGCCTCTTGTTTTAAAGTCAGAACTGCTTCATGTTTTATTAACAGTTTCTTGTTGAATCCGGTGTTGAACTCGTGGAGATTCTGGAAGCTGTCTTCCGTAAAATGCGCAGCACAGAGAGCTAGATTACGATCGTCATTTTCAGGAACATAATCAAACATAAATTGTATCCATTGTTGACGAAGTATAGCATCCGTGGGAAGTCCGAACACAGAAGACCTGACAGCTGCGTGAACACAACTCACTCGATATGCTGCAGAAATATGCACATGCCCTTTCCTGCATATTCCGAAGGGAGTGGTTGATGCAAATGTGCGGGTTAGTGACGTACCATAACCCGTTGTAGTCCCAATCAAGTCGTTTTTGTAGGCGTTTACACTTCCTGGTTTTTAAAAGACGATATCTCTGCTTACACTGAACTTTCAGCGCTGCAACTTTGCAGATACTGTTCATGCACCATCAGCAACATTACATACTATTTAAAATGAAAAAAAGTTAAATCGCAGTCAACCCCCCCCTTTAAACTGCTCATTTCGATGGACTTTGGTCTAAAAAATGAAATTCAAAATCAGTCATTAAATTACAGTTTTGGACAATTTTACACCTGAATGTATGAGGATTTTGTATTAACTTAAACTTTATTTGAAGTTTTCTTGAAAAAATTAATTTCATACACTATTCAAACCTATATGAATGTTGCTATTGCTGAAGGAGCATAGAGGAGCAGCCGTCGCAGAATCCCAGACATGCACGAATGCGTTTATTGTTTCTGTTGGTAATTACGACGCTATCTTAATGGAGGCCAGTTTAATAAGTTGGTTAGATTTCTCATTTTGTTTTAGATGCTCAATTAAGTCCAGTTGAATAAACTGTAATAATTATAATCTGATGAAAGAGTTACAGACAATGAGATTTCCTTTCATTCACCTTGAGCAAATCTCCTGTTAAAACATCTTTTACGTGATTCATTAAAATGCATTAATATCTGCGTGTTTTTATTCACGAATTAACCAGATGGCAATCAAACTGATGGCTTTGACTGCAGACTGAAATTAGTTCACAAAAAGATTTGCTTTTAAAGTGTCCAGATGGCAAGTTTGTGAGCTGGCTCTGGGGTGGCGAAGCAGGGGCGTTTTTAGATGACCGTCACACGATGTGTGTGACACACACTTATTGAAACACTGTGTCGTTATGCTGGGTCACTTGCTGGGTGGCTGTTATTATCTTCAGACAACTTTTTGCTGCTCAACACTGAAAAAGGTCAAATGTACAGTTTTGTAAGTTTTTTTGTTGACAGATTTAAAAAAAAATAAATTTCACATATGGAATTAAGTAAACTCTACTTAACTAGGTTAAGTAAAAATTAACAAAGAAAATTTGTAACTTTAACTTGGCCAGTAAAAGTGTTTTGAGTGATTTCTACGTGGTTAAAATTATCTTTGCAGTACTTTTTACTCTAACAATAGAACACTGATTTGTACGGAATCTTGTTTCAGAACGAAAAATAAAATAGGTAATTGCAACTTTTTATCTCACAATTCTGACTTTATTTCTCAGAATTGTGATATAAACTCAGAATTGTGAGATATAAAGTCACAATGGCATGTTGTAAAGTCAGAATTGCGAGACATAAAGTCAGAATTGTGTAAAATAAAGTCACAATTGCGTGTTGTAAAGTCAGAATTGTGTGAAATAAAGTCGCAATTGTGTGTTGTAAAATCAGAATTGCAAGATATGTCCTAATTGCAAGATATAAAGTCAGAGTTGTGTGAAATAAAGTCGCAATTGCGAGATATAAAGTAAGATTTGTGTGAAATAAAGTCGAAATTGCGTGTTGTAAAGTCGGAATTGTGTGAAATAACGTCACAATTGCGTGTTGTAAAATCAGAATTGCGAGATATAAAGTCGCAATTGCGAGATATAAAGTCAGAATTGTGTGAAATAAAGTTGCAATTGAATTTTTTAAAGTCAGAATTGCGAGATATAAAGTCGGAATTGTGTGAAATAAAGTCACAATTGTGTGTTGTAAAATCAGAATTGCGAGATATAAAGTCGCAAAGGCGAGATATAAAGTCAGAATTGTGTGAAATAAAGTTGCAATTGAATGTTGTAAAGTCAGAATTGCGAGATATAAAGTCAGAGTTGTGTGAAATAAAGTCGCAATTGCGTGTTGTAAAATCAGAATTGCGAGATATAGAGTAAAGTCGCAATTGCGAGATATAAAGTCAGAATTGAGTGAAATAAAGTTGCAATTGAATTTTGTAAAGTCAGAATTGCGAGGTATAAAGTTGGAATTGTGTGAAATAAAGTTGCAATTGAATTTTGTGAAATCAGAATTGCGAGATATAAAGTTGCAATTGCGAGATATAAAGTCAGAATTGTGTGAAATAAAGTTGTAATTGAATTTTGTAAAGTCAGAATTGCAAAATATAAAGTCGGAATTGTGTGAAATAAAGTCACAATTGCGTGTTGTAAAATCAGAATTGCGAGATATAAAGTCGCAAAGGCGAGATATAAAGTCAGAATTGTGTGAAATAAAGTTGCAATTAAATTTTGTAAAGTCAGAATTGCGAGATATAAAGTCAGAGTTGTGTGAAATAAAGTCGCAATTGCGTGTTGTAAAGTCGGAATTGTCTGAAATAAAGTCACAATTGCGTGTTGTAAAATCAGAATTGCGAGATATACAGTAAAGTCGCGATTGCGAGATATAAAGTCAGAATTGTGTGAAATAAAGTTGCAACTGAATGTTGTAAAGTCAGAATTGTGAGATATAAAGTCGGAATTGTGTGAAATAAAGTCACAATTGCGTGTTGTAAAATCAGAATTGCGAGATATAAAGTCAGAATTGTGTGAAATAAAGTTGCAGTTAAATTTTGTAAAGTCAGAATTGCGAGATATAAAGTCAGAGTTGTGTGAAATAAAGTTGCAACTGAATGTTGTAAAGTCAGAATTGCGAGATATAAAGTCAGAGTTGTGTGAAATAAAGTCGCAATTGCGTGTTGTAAAGTCGGAATTGTCTGAAATAAAGTCAATTGCGTGTTGTAAAATCAGAATTGCGAGATATACAGTAAAGTCGCAATTGCGAGATATAAAGTCAAAATTGTGTGAAATAAAGTTGCAATTGAATGTTGTAAAGTCAGAATTGTGAGAAATAAAGTCAGAATTGATTGATATAAAGTCGCAATTGCGTGTTGTAAAGTCAGAATTGCGTGAAAAAGTCACAATTGTGCGTTGTAAAGTCAGAATTGTGAGATATAAACTATTCTGAGGGGAAAAAAGTCAGTCTTTTTTTCCTTAGAATTCGCCTGATAACTCGCAATTGCGAGTTTATTTCCCACAATTCTGAGAAAAGATGTCAGAATTGCAAGATGTAAACTCGCAATTGTGAGAAAAAAGTCAGAATTGTGAGATAAAAAACTCAGTTCTGCAATTTTTGTTCTCGGAATTGCGACTATATCTCATAATTCCGACTTTATATCTCGCAAATTGTGACTTTATTTCTCGGAATTCTGACTTCTGCCCTTTTTTTATTTTTTTTTATTTAGTGCAGAAACAAGCTTCCATAGATGTGTATTACACTATTTAAGTGCTTATTTTACTTAAAGAGTAAAATTTATTTTATACTAAAATTTACTTTTTTTTTAAAATAAAATTTACTACTTTTTTAATACCAGTCTTTGATTCGAATAACTTTTTTGACATTTGTTTTGACCACTTTTTTCTGCAATATATGGTGGGAAAACGTCTTAGTGCTGCCCTCTTCAGGTTGAACTGTGGCTACTGCAATTTTCCTATTGGATGTTAGCGGTTCTTCGTGACGTACGCACGTTTCAGCTCACCACGCTCTTGGTACGAGCTACGCCCTTGGCAGTATGAAAACCAGCTTGTTTCGTCAAAACCTGAAAATCTGAAAAGTTGAGTAGGCCAATCAGATCACACTGTGCTTTTCAGGAGGAGGAGCTTCATAGAAACCTGAACTAAACAGAGTGTTACTGACAGATGAGGAGCTGCAACAAATATAGAATATGGGAAAGAAAAAAAATGAAATCAAGCATGAAAACTTCTTCTAGTAAAACCCTAAAACAAAATCAAGACTTTTTAAAAGGGCATAATAGGTCTTCATTAAAGACATACACCTCAGTCGTGGAGGTGAGCGGATCCTGTCTGCTGCCCTGTAATGAACATGTCAGAGGATGTTGAAGATGAGTGTGAGGGATTAAGGAGCTGATAATGATGAAGATGAGCACCGGAAGAGTGGCGGTCTGCTCGCCCCGGCACACACTCTCTGCCCCCACTCCTGCGTCCTAATGAACAGTAATCTAATTCCTGTCGGTCATGGGCAGAGAAGACAAAGACGTGCAGATGAAGAACAGAGTCTGGGATCAGAGAGAGGGAGAGTTCGGGCCAGGGATTTCATTGATTGCTGACGTGTGTTTAATGCAAATGAAAGACAAATGCAGAGCTGAAGCAATCAAGAGCAGCAACACCTCACACAGAATGACTGGATGCCTGAGCTAACTTTAGCTGACAGCTTCAGCTGCTGATGAGAATATAATCAGGGATAGAGTGCTCCGTCAAACCGTCTGTCTGCATCACTCACAACTGAACGCACTGGAGTGTGCTTTACTTACAGCAAGCAGCAGCGAATCTGTTTCAGAGGAGGAACTAGAATAGAATAGAATAGAATAGAATAGAATAGAATAGAACAGAATAGAATAGAATAGATCAGAACAGAATAGAAAACAATAGAACAGAATACAATAGAATAAAAAAGAATAGAATAGAACAGAATAGAATAGAACAGGAAATAATATATCAGAACAAAATTGAATAGAACAGAAAGGAACAGAAAATAATATAATTTAATAAAACAGAATAGAACAGAAAAGACAAGAAAATAATAGAACAGAATAGCATAGAATAGAACAGAATATAATACAAAATAACAAAACAGAATAGAATAGAACAGAACTGAATAGAACAGAATATAATATAATAGAATAGAATAGAACAGAATAGAACAGAAAAGAATACAACAGAATAGAAATGAATATAATATAATATAATAGAACAGATTAGAATAGAACAGATTAGAAGATAATTGAATAGAATAGAAAAGAATAGAAGATAACAAAATAGAATATAAAACAACACAACAGACAATAATTTAATATAACAGAATAGAACAGAACAGAATACAATAGAATATATTAGAATAGAATAGAATAAAACAGAACATAATAGAATAGAATAGAATAGAAAAGAATAGAATAGAATAGAAACAATCCAACAGAATAGAATACAGAACAGAGGAGAATAGAATAGAACAGAAAAGAAAATAATGTTATATAACAGAACAGAATAGAATAGAACAGAAAAGAATACAATAGAACAGAACTAATCAGATCAGAACAGAATAGAATAGAACAGATTAGAACAGAAAATAATAGAATATAATAGAACAGAAAAAAATAGAACAGAACAGAAAAGAATAGAACAGAAAATAATAGAACAGACCATAATAAAATAGAATAGAACAGAATAGAACAGAACAGAATAGAATAGAACAGAAAAGAAAAGAGCAGAACAGAAAAGAACAGAACAGAATAGAACAGAAAAGAACCGAAAAAAGACTTTTCTGTTCGTTTCTGTTCTATTTTATTCTGTTCTGTTCTATTCTATTCTATTCTATTCTATTCTGTTCTGTTCTGTTCTATTCTGTTCTATTCTGTTCTGTTCTATTCTTTTCTGTTCTATTTTATTCTATTCTTTTCTGTTCTATTCTATTCTGTTATATTGTATTCTATTCTGTTCTGATCTGATTAGTTCTGTTCGGTTCTATTGTATTCTTTTCTGTTCTATTCTGTTCTATTCTGTTCTATAATGGTCTGTTCTATTCTTTTCTGTTCTATTCTTTTCTGTTCTGTTCTATTCTTTTCTGTTCTATTATATTCTATTCTTTTCTGTTCTATTCTGTTCTAGAACAGAAAAGAATAGAACAAAGCATACTAGAATAAAATAGAATAGAACAGAACAGAGCAGAAAAGAAAATAATAGAACAGAAAAAATAGAACAGAATAAAACAAAACAGAACAGAATAGAACAGAACAGAAAAGAATAGAACTGACCAGAAAAGAAAAGAATAGAACAGAACATAATAGAATAGAACAGAATAGAATAGAAAAGAAAATAATATAATATAACAGAACATAATTGAATAGAGCAGAAAAGAATATAACAGAATAGAATAGAGTAGAATAGAATAGAACAGAACAGAATAGAATAGAACAGAACAGAATAGAATAGAATAGAATAGAATAGAATAGAACAGAATAGAATAGAACAGAACAGAATAGAATAGAATAGAATAGAATAATAGAATAGAATAGAACGGAATAGAATAGAATAGAACAGAACAGAATAGAATAGAATAATAGAATAGAATAGAATAGAATAGAACAGAATAGAATAGAATAGAATAGAATACGCATGTGATTTGCACCACGACTCACGACGCTGCATGGTTCATGTGCATGCCAGTGTTCCTCCATTAGCAGTGTCTTGCATGCAGCTGTCGATGTCTCTGGTTGTGAGTGTGCTGGTGATAATGACGAGTGTTTCACACTAATGCAGATGACTAACTGTGGGCCTCTAACTCCTAATCTTTCACCCTATTTCTCTCGCCTGCTGTCAAGTTCTTGCAATGTATGAAAATGTTCTTAAGTGCCCTACGCCTGGCTGCACGGGCCGGGGTCACGTCAACAGCAACAGGAACTCTCACAGGAGGTGAGTTCCTCTCCGTCTGGATGAGAGAACCGCTCATATGTTCATCATAATCATCTTTATTCTGCAGTGTCTACATTTAGAAAATCACAGCGTCGCTTAATTTCTCCCCGTTCTCTCAGTACATTGCTCAGTTGTACCTTTGATATCTGAATTTCTAATTTAATATATGCAGTTTCAAAGAGTTCTTGGATAATACATGTGATTTTTTATGTTAAAATACTTTCTATTTTAATAAATAGAGACTATAAGTAAACCATTGGTAGGCTGACTCCCTGAACACTAACGAACGTGTAGACTGTGACTGATTACACATTTTACTTTTTTTATTCCATTTAGATTACTTTTAACTCCCTTACATCATAGATTCAAATAGGATTATTTTGCCCCGCATTGATATATACACTCTAAAAAATGCTGGGTTGTTTTAACCCAACGTTGGGTCAAATATGGACTAACCCAGCAGTTGCGTTACATTTTTACATTACATTTTTAACCCAACATTTCGGGTTTGTCCATATTTGACCCAACGTTGGGTTAAAACAACCCAGCATTTTTTAGAGTGTAGCATTCATTGTTATCAACAACCTGAAGTGATTTTAACATCACATTAATTCAGGGTATAAATTCCAATTCAATTCAATTCAATTAAAAATCAATTCATTATTAATATTTTACTATGTGAATTGTTTTTTGTTTTATCATGTACACACTCTAAAAAATGCTGGGTTGTTTTAACCCAATATTGGGTCAAATGTGGACAAACCCGAAATGTTGGGTTAAAAATGTAGTGTAAAAATTTAACCCAACGGCTGGGTTAGTCCATATTTGACCCAAAGTTGGGTTAAAACAACCCAGCATTTTTAAGAGTGCAGTAATCAATAAAAAGCAACTATAAATTGACTATTATTTATAATCTAAAAATAATACAAAATAATACTGTATAATATAATATAATTATACAGTATTATTTTGTATTATTTATAGATTAAAAATAATAATATACACTCTAAAAAATGCTGGGTTGTTTTAACCCAACGTTAGGTCAAATATGGACTAACCCAGCAGTTGGGTTAAATTTTTACATTACATTTTTAACCCAACATTTCGGGTTTGTCCATTTTTGACCCAACGTTGGGTTAAAACAACCCAGCATTTTTTAGAGTGTAATATATTTATTATATAATATATATATATATATATATATATATATATATATATATATTAGGGCTGTGCAAAAGTTAATTGCGATTAATCGCATCCAAAATAAAAGTCTGTGTTTACATAATATATTTGAGTGTGCTGTATATAATTATTTTGTAAATATAAATACCTATGCATGCATGTAAATATTTAAGAATTATTTGCGCTTAAATTCTGTATATATATAAATACATAATCTATATTATATAAATTTTTATATAGGATTTTTTATTTTGTTTTATATAGGAATAACACATTTTCTTAAACATATACATGCATGTGTGTGTATTTATATATACAAAATAACTATATACATCACACACAAATATATTATGTAAACCCAGACTTTTATTTTGGATGCCATTAACTTTTGCACAGCCCTATATATATATATATATATATATATATATATATATATATATATATATATATATAATATATATATAATATATATTCATATATAATATAATATATATAATTAAATATAATATAATATAATGTAATATAATAATTAAAAGTTTTATTTTATAATATAATATAATATAATTAAATATAATTATAATATTTATAATATAATAATTAAAATTTTTGCACTGTGTGGGAATATGTGTTGTTCTCAAAAAGTGGCAGAAATGGATGTGTTTCGGGAACCAGGTTGAAACTTTTTATTTTTTTTGCATTATTTTTGATGTTGCTAGTGATATAAAACTATAGACTACTACAAATGCACATTTCCTCAAGCATGTTGTTCTGTGGAAGGCTTTGCGTGTGTATTGGGCTGATGAACTGGTGTGTGCTGTAATGCTCTCAGCATCAGCCATTAGCACCTCACTGACACCTCGCCAGGGGAGACGGCCCACTCCAGACGGCCCTGAAACACACGCGCCAGGCACCACACACGCACACACACACTCACCTCGCTTATACTGGCAAGAGTGAAATTACATTTCCTACGGCAGTAAACCTGGCAGCTTGCTTGCAGTTCATGTCATAGATCAAACACACACACACACACCTTCAGAAACCTTTCATATCTCTGAGCTCATGACAGTACATACACTGTAAAAAATATATAATAACAATTTGAATTCCTCCAATACAAAGATTATTGAAGTAATATTTCCGTCTTTTGACTTAAAATTTGCATATTTAATTCATGTTTTTACTTGTTTCTTTGTAATTATTTGTGATTACCCATTCATAAGTGAAAAATCATACACATTTTTCACTGTTGAAGAATATTGTGTTGCTCTGCGGTTGCTTTTTATACTCTTTCTTTATATATGCACATTGTCTTTACTCACCATTTTTATCTTGTTTTCCAGTATAAATGTCTAAACATTCTTAAATCAAGATACATTTACTTGTGATGCAAAATTACATATTATATCCATAGCAAGGTTCAGGGAAGAAGGAGGCAGGAACCGGAGAACAATCAAATAAAACTTTATTTAAATGAAATAAACAAACAAAATACCCACCAAAAATAAAATATAAATACCCAACACTATCTCACGCCCAATTCGTACGAATTCGACGAATGATTAAAAAGTGTCTAATTCGTACGACCTCACTCGTACGAATTTGTACGATTTGTCTAAACCCACGTGATGGTTAGGTTTAGGGGCGGGGTAAGGGGTGGGTCATGCGCACGAATTCATACGAATTGGCCAATTCGTAAAATATGTACGATTTAGCAAAATCGTACTAATTCGTACGAGTGAGGTCGTATGAATTGTTACGAATTAGCCACTTTTTAATCATTCGTCGAATTCGTACGACTTGGTCATGAGATCGGGTTGAAATACCTGCCAGCTCCTCATGGACGACACTGGCTACCAAAATATAACAAAATACAAACAAAAGCAGGCCTGTTCTGTTCCTCTCTCGATCATCCACGTCGTCACTCCCCCTTTATGCTTCCGCTCCTCCGTGAGATGCGAGACCGGTGTGTAGTTCCAGTCCAAATTTTCTGATGAGACTCGATTGTTTAATATGGTGAAAAGATTGAATTTATGTGATGCGTAACACGAGAACGAACCTCATTGGTTCCTTCTGAAGCTCAAACGTGATGCGTAACACAAGAATGAACCTCATTGGTTATTACTGAAGCTCAAACGTGATGCATTACATGAGAATGAATCTCATTGGTTCCTGCTGAAGCTCAAACGTGATGCGTAACATGAGAATGAACCTCATTGGTTATTGCTGAAGCTCAAACGTGATGCGTAACACGAGAACGAACCTCATTGGCAGATCTTTCAATTCTTTCTTTATAATCTTCATGGATTATCGAATCTTACTTCTGATTTTAAAGGGCACCTATAATGCCTCTTTTTACTTATGAACTATTGGTCTCTGGTGTCCCCAGAATGTATTTGTGAAGTTTCAGCTCAAAATACCCCACAGTTAATTTATTATAACCATTTGAATATGTCACTTTGGGGCCTGTTTAAAAATGAGCTGTTTCGGGGGTATACCCCCTTAAATGCAAATGAGCTGCTTATCCCCTCCCTGCCTTTGGATGAGGGCGTAACTTGATACCTATGGCAGTTGGTGAGCAGAAGGGCTGAGAGAGTGAGAGACGCGCTGTTTTGTCTGTCATTCAGCGTACCTTTGAATCGGAATATATAAATAGTCCCTGATCAGACCCAGATGACGAAGAGACTCAAATGAGAATGGACCAGTACGTCTCGGTATGGTTATTTGATACATTTATGTACTTATAGAGTTGTAATCGCGTCCCATTTGCAATTATGGATGTGGAACACACACACTAGAGTCCTGCGCGGGACTGTTTTCTTCATCCCGCTCCTGCCCGCGCCCGCCGAATTTCTGACCATTACCGCCCGCACCCGCAACGTATGTGTTCCGCTCCCGCCCGCACCCGCAAAATGTATGTCCACTCCCGCCCGCACCCACAAAACTCTGAGAATTTATTCCCGCACAATAATAGAGATGCATTGATTTTGTGTCTTCTCCCGTCCCGCAGGAAAAAAACACGTATTTGTATTGCTATTATTAAAGAGATCCATGGGGTTGTTTGTTTCGTTTCCCTGGCCTGCATGACGCATGTATCAGGAAGATAAATAGTAGCCATATCGTTCGGGGACATTTAAAAGCTACCGCGCGTTTCTCAAGTACTTTGATTTTGGCTATTGTATTCCGTCAGGCTTGATAATAATTTAATTATTGTTAATGAACAGAAAGCAAAGCAGCTGGCTTATGAGAACACAGAAAGACAAAACACAATACATTCAAATATAATTTCGTTTTTATCACAACCTTTTAAACCTTTTTTTAACATTTATCAAGCACCATCACAGGGCACATAAACATAGACTAGGGCCTACTGTGCAAAAAAATAAAATAAAAAATAAATAAATAGGCTATAAACTAGGCTACATGAAAAACAGCAGTTTTAGCCTATTAGCCAAAGCCAGATGTCACAGCAGGTATTCTTTTTGAAAAAAATACAAATAAGAATAAAAACATTCAAACTTAGGCAGCCTGTTCACTGGCATCATCACGCCTCTTGACCTAATTAACGAATGAAAACGAACGAGAGGCTGTGCTCAAAAAACAACACTAATGTCTCCAAATGTCAGACTTGCCTTTCTTAGTTTTTGTGCTGAAAATACCTTTTTTTAGGTTATTTTCCACGTCATTTATTGACATCTTCTCATTCTCCATCATTGTGAAGGCTACCTGATACCGCAGCCGTTTTTTTTCGCCGCCCGTTCCCGCCCGCATCAAAGTTCAAACCGCCCGCTCCCGCGAGATTTGCTGGACCCAATCCCAATGCAGCCCTCTAACACACACCCACACAGACACACACAAGCACTAATGCTGGCGCCATTTTTTGAAACTACATACACATTCTGTGATAAAGTTTGCTACGTACAAGCGAAATTACATTTAGTCGAGGGACCTGTGGCGTCATGTTTACTTGTCATACAGGTGCTTCTGTGGCAAATGTGAGAAGATGGCTAACTTCCAGAACAACAACATATATGCAGTTTTTAATACAATGGGCCCTATTTTAACCATAGACTGTAAAAAAAGATGGACGACGCCCCCTCGCTCTTTTCCATCAGAGAGAACTGAGGCCGCCAGTGTCTCGATATGGCGCTGACATCTCGAACTTGAGTCTGCGCACTTGCGTGTTTGGGGACCAGTCATGCGCAGTCGTGAGCAGGAAGTAAGGCCGCGAAATCAAGGCCCCGCCCTCATTCTCGCTGAATCAAACGCAAGCACACGCCCCGCACTTTCATTAAGTTGCCTCTGTCTGCTTCTTTCCTGTCCAATGATGTCTGCCGATTGCAGAACCTTGTTAAAATAAGGTAAATACAACTACTAACCACATAATCAACATTATTAAAAAACGTTCGCTGGTGCTTCAGTGACTACCTCGCACAGAGAACCTGTCAATCACAGCTGTCAATCATGATGTCAGAGCACCGTTATTTTATCATCACATAACTAACTAAAAACAAACTTATTTTAAAAACGAACACTTGAAATTACATAAACGTGATATAAACGATAGTAAATGACAGAAACTATCTTTGGAAAAAGTATATGTGAAGTGTAATTTAATTGTTTAGTTGGTCTCGTGTCCCATTGAATAACATGGGGGAGGCGGGGATTATGAGCTATACTAGGTCCAGTCACAGGGGGGCGATCGAGACGTTTTGGCTTCACTTTTGAGGGCTGGTGCGGCACGCTTGATTTTAACGATCTGAAACGCAAGTGTCAAAGCGCATGGCGCAAGTAACTTTGTGGGCGGGTCCCGGCGCTGTTGCTATTTTCCCGGCGGGATAAATGCCTCTTGCACCTGGCGCAAATCTAAAAGAGGTTGGTCTGAAGTAGCTTCATTATTCATAGGTGTGGTTTGGGCGTAACGTGAAATAAACCAATCCGAGCGCCATCCAACATACCCTTTAAGAACAGGTGCGCATGTTGCATGACGGATTGTTATTATAACGGCGGGTTTACCAGGCGCGCGCCAGGAGCGTTCACAGCCGATGAGACCGACGTTCTTGTCAGGACAGTGAAAGACAGAAGTGACGTTGTATAGGGATGGGAGAAACTCTTGCACATCAGCGTCGGTTAAACATTATAGCCTATACGTATGTTTCTTGCCACTATTGGGCAAACAGGTCTGATCCTTAGTACTACAATAGCCTTAAGAAATGGGTATTTCAGTTTTTTCATCTTCATGTAAACCAAAATGATTTCCCTCATGTCTTAATATTTTTCCTTGTTATAATGTATGATTTGCAAAAATAAAAACTACTGCATCTATGTTGATGAGAGAATCAGTATATGCGCGTTGTGTAGGCCTACCCGCTATATTATGGCCAAGCATGCGCGCTTAAAATAGCATTATGAACAACGCGCAACGCGCCACTGACTTTAGACCAGGTTTTTTATGGTCAGTGGCGCAATTGTGTTCTGGAAGTGTAAAATAGCACCAGGGAATGTTTGCGCCGAAACACGCCTCCTTTTTGCGCCGATCCGCCCAGGGAGCGCAAGTTCATTTCCTAGTTTACCGACGTGCGTCTGTGGAGGGGAAAACCCCGCTTTGCGCACGTGCAAAATAGGAATGAGACATGCGTTTGTGTATAAAGTCATTTGCGCCGGGTGCAAGATAGGGCCCAATATCTTTATATATATATATATATATATATATATATATATATATATATATATATATATATATATATAAACGTGTGGTTACACACTATACAAACAAGGTTTAAATTATATAGCCTACACAGACATCCTACGACGACAACAACTTTAGACGCATTTGTTGTTTAATTGGCTGACATTGACTGAAAAGACTATTTGCCCAAAAATCATAAAATACACTTACTGTTACTGGATGTGACGGTGGATCGCAAACAGTAGACGACGACCCACACTTGAGGATTAACTTTTAAGCCACAACAACAGGATTAACCCACGACAGAACATTTATGTTTCCAAGAGACATTACCGGCTGTCGTTGAAACATAGTGTACAAGGAATCATTGAGGATAGTGTACAGATCACCGAGGGCGGGGTCTAGGCCACAACCACACTGTCAATCAAACCCCTTGCTCAATTCTACGTCACAAAGAGCTGAATCTCAGAACAGCTCGTTCTAAGGCAGTGCAGATGATTTATTGAGATGGGTGGATTTTTATCATTCTAGGGTGGTTTTGCTCACACACTGCCAACACACATTTATGTTCAAACACCATGTAAAAGTGAATTTTCCATAATAGGTGCCCTTTAATCATCAACATTCTGATTCTGAATTAATTCCAATACAGCATAAATCAGTGATGTCCCTAAGCTGCATAATTTTGCTGTTTGAAATGATGATTTGTCACTTGTTGACGTGTCTTTGTAAAGCCATGTCCCTCACATTACTTTCTGTTCACCAGCCTGTCGGGTTGCCCCATAGCGGCTGCAGAGAAACTGGCCAAAGCCCACGAGAAACATCAGCCGTGTGATGGAGGAAAATCCAACCAGGCTTCAGATCGTGTGCTCAGGTAACAGATATTCTCCTTCATGCTCTACCCTAGTGGGAAAAAGCATTTAAAATGAATTTATTGCGTACTAAGTATATTACAATCACCATTCACATATTTACTGACATATCGCTTTAGACTTACTGACATAAATATTATAATTCAACTTTATTTGGAGTACTTTTGTGCACAATGCGTGTTTCTTAATATTAAGCCAAAAAGTTGTTTTAAAGGGATACTCCACTTTTTTGGGGGAAATATGCTCATTTTACCACTCCCCCAGAGTTAAACAGTTGGGTTTTACTGTTATCGAATGTATTCAGCCGATTTTCTGATATTTAGAAGAATATCAGTAACCAGACAGTTTCTCATTGACTTCCATAGTATATATTTTTTTCCTACTATGGAAGTCAATGAGACCAGAAACTGTCTGGTTACTGATATTCTTCTAAATATCAGAAAATCGGCTGAATGGATTCGAAAATGGTAAAACTCAACTGTTTAACTAGCAATACAATTAAACACGTTTATTTCATGCTATACTTAGCATGAAATAAATGTATTTCAAATATATTTGAGTACATTTTTTGTGTAACCTGTAAAAACAGAACAAAAAATCCTGAATTTGCTTATTTGCTAGAACCTGAATATCTTACAAATAGGGGTACCGCTTCCTTTTACAGTACACTGCTTACAGTGTACTTACATACCTAGAAAGTACTGCTAATATAAGGTAAGTACATGGAACAGGGTTAGGTTTAGGGGTAGGTTCAGGGTTAGTACTAGTTATTACCCAGTAATTGTAGTTACTAAAATAAGTACATAGTATTTACATGGATAACTGGACTGTAAAAGGAAGCGTTACCCAAATAGGCACCAATTTGAGTTGAATTTTTCTGTGCATACTAATGGATAGTATGCACTGGTCATTGGCAGGCCGACACATGATACAGCATAAACTTGTGTCTTTTTCAGGCCCATGTGCTTCGTGAAACAGTTGGAGATTCCTCAGTACGGCTTCAAAAACAACGTTCCCACTTCAACCCCGCGCTCCAACCTGGCCAAAGAGTTAGAGAAGTACTCCAAAACCAGCTTTGACTACAACAACTACGACAGCAGCAACATCTACAGCAAACGGCACTCTGCTGCGCCCAAGCTCCACGGTCGGGAAACACTGCCCAAAAGTGATGAGGGTAAGACGTCTGCTCTATCACTTCAGTATACGCAGCTAGTCAAATGTCTGGGCTCGTGAGATTTTTGGATGTTAAAAAAATGAATCTTCTGCTCACCAAGGCTGCATTTTTTTTATCAAAAATACAGTAAAATCAGTAATATTGTGAAATAGTGATACAAAATTTAAAATAACTTTTTTTAATGTGAATATATAGTAAACTGTATTTTCAGCATCATTACTCCAGTCATCAGTGTCACAGGATCCTTAAGAAATGATTCTAATAAGCTGATTTGATGCACAACAAACATTTCTGATTATTATAAATGTCGAAAACTGCTTATATTGTCATGGAAATGCTTTTAAAAGAGCAGCAATTATTTTAAATAGAATAATTTAAATTATTATAAAGGTTACTTTCATCTATACCCAAGTGCTAGCGCTTTTCTTAGATTTAACTTTCGGAGTCATTTTTTTTTATTTTTTTTTTTTAATTACTTTTAACCAAAAGAACCCAAGAAACAACTGTACAGTGACACATTTATTTTACAGTTACACATTTATATATATTTATTATATATATATATATATATATATATATATATATATATATATATATATATATAGTTTTAGTTAATAGAGTGCTTCAGGGGTAAGGTCAAAACCCAGAAGACTATTTCACCTCTGGTTCCTCCAAAAACTTCTGATGGGGAATTTCTGAATAAAAGGTCTTTGGTAAAGTTATGAACTGAATTGAAAGCAATCCAAATGAGCAAGAAGGCAGAAACACAAGAAAAAGGCAATCCAGAAAATGGGCAGAGAATGAAAAAACAACAAAAAAGACACCAGGATAACACTCAGAAGCAGTGTAATAACATACAAGACTTTGCAAAGAATGACTGAAAACACAGGGCTTATAAAGGGAGAGTTAACAAGGTAATGAGACACAGCTGAAACTATTTCAGCCTAATGAGTCCAGGCAAAGGGTTATGGGAAACTTGATGACAATTAGACATTTTGTTCTAGAACATAAACCACACACTCTTAGTCCCAAACATCCTTATCTATTTACTCATTAGAAACATACGTCTTATAAAATAAACCTAACAGGTTGAAAATCTGTGTTTGCAATATGGGTGTGTTTTGTAGAGCAATACGTTCAAGTATCAAGTCATGTATACCACAGACCTTTTGTTAAAAAGGTATAAATGGAAAACCCCATTATAAAACCCTTTTGACATCATACCTGCAGCTCTATAACCCTGGACTGGGTTTTTGTGAATGAACTCACAGATTCTGCAGAGGTAGCACAGGTGTAGTTCATCACATAAACAACAGCTGTGTCTAATTACGATGTCTTCTTTTTCAACGCTAGATCCATTTACATATGTCACTTGGTTTGATATTTTGTTGTCCAATGAATATGGACATTTTAAGCCTGTCTTGAGTGTACTTTTTTGGGGGGCTAATTATGATCATCATCACCTCCATGACTCTTGAATATTTGACTTCTAAGGTCTGAGAAAACTAGTTGGTTTTCATGAACGTTTGGTGCGGGACTAAACCCCATTAGAAAAGCCTCCGAGATCTTCCTTCACTGTATTTCGGAGGTATGGAAATGTATGGAAATGATCTCGAGGCAGATGCATAATGAATGAGGGTGGTTTAGGCAAATCACAGTCTGGATTTAGGGCTGCTGCTAATTGCAATTCTGCGCGCAAGTCTGTGAGATCCCCGGCCATGCTTTAATGACCAGACTGGAGGGAGAAGATAGAGGAAAAGGAACTCAAAAGAGAGAGAGAGAGTGAGGGATGGCAGCAGGACGCCCGGTGGGAGATGCCACTTTGATGCCCAGCTGGTGTTGTGCCTCATTGTGTCTTTTGTCAAACTATAGAGAGTGTCTCTCACTTACATCCCAACACCCCCCTCATCATTTAAAATCTCCTCATAATCATCAAAACCATCATAATAAACAAGCCATTTCCTCCTAAAGGGATTTGACTACAGACACTAAAACGGGCGGCTATATAAAGAACTGAGTAATAGACGCGATACCACTTTATTACAGTATCCGGTACACATCTTACATGTACTTACTATAGTAATAAAAGTAAATTATGCATAATTACAACACTAAATCCTAAATGTAATTACTCAGTTCATGTTGTTAGTTAAAATTACTTATGAATTATTTGATAATTACAACTTAAAATAAAATGCAACCATATAAGGAAGGTAAATACATCAACTTAACATGGTTTATTATTAGGTTCAGGGAACAATTTTGAGTTAGTAGTTGTTAGCCAGATATGACTATTGTAAGTACATAGTAATTACATGCAGAACAAGATTGTAGCACATTATTTTAACCTTGTTTATTGAATTTTTTTTTAACCTTGTTTATTGAAATTTTAAGCACAACATAAAAAAATATCTTTAGAAAATGTTTTTATGTTGAGTTTCATATTCAATTTTTAATGGCTTATTTAGTCTGATATAGCGAGAACATGGAGCTCAAACAACATTTCATTTAGAAAAACAAACTGAGCAACAATATGCAATTTAGTGCAGTTGCTGATGTTTATATTGAGGAAAAGAAGGATTTGGAAAAGGGTGATTCTTTAACTATGGTACTTTTCTTGTCCCTGGATGAAATAATAAAATCTAAAAAAAAAAAAAAAAAAAAAAACATTTGTTCTTTTTTTGTTTTTGTCAGACATACTTCACCCTAAGGGGAACCTATAAAAATTTATCATGGTTCAATCATTCTTTTTATTATATAATATGAGGCCTTTTATGCATGATTTTTACTGTTTTCCCCCTGTCCCTAAGCCAGACTTTGTACCTTCAACCTCGCTTAATTCTAAATTAAATGTTCAAATAATGTAGATTTTAAGTACAAATTATAAAATAATGTCTATTTCAATTATACATATTATATATTGCAATATTTATTCACATTTTCTTATATTTTTCATAAGTAGAACCCTTGTCCCTTGGGTTCACTGTCATTTCCGCCACACTGTACAAAATAGAATCCTGGGATCATTGTTTTAGGTTTGAATACTTAGTAACCATAGCAACAGTGAACACATGGCTGGGTGAAAGGGTGACCTCTTTAGGGGGTAATGAAAAGAAGAAAAAAAATCAAGGTAAAAATGACTAAAACTGAGAATATGTTTATTGGCCGTCATTTCCAAACGGCTCATATTTCACATGGACGTAAAAATAACTGGATAAAATTAATTTAATAATGTGTAATTTGTGCATATTAAATGCTAACTGTAAAACTAATATTAACAGGTTAACATAGCATGATATTTTAGAGGAAAAGGGGGGAAATGTCATTTCCGCCACAGTCATTTCCACCACGGTGTTCATTGTGGTGGTAAAGACAGGTTGTGGTGGAAATTACATTGTTTGTGCTAAACAGCAAATTATTTTGGGCTATAATAATAAAACATTAATATAAAAATAAAAAAACATACAATTAATTAAATTAAGGTAGTAAGAAATATTTTATTATTTACTATTGCTAAAATATTGTTGGTAAATAAGAGAAATTGGGTGTTTTCTTGGGCTGTCAGATAAAAATGCCTATATATATATATATATATATATATATATATATTATTCAATACAAATCATCGCACCCAACTAAGAGAAGGTTTCTAGACAGATTGAGACACCAACTGATACTAAAAAACTGTTTGTAGAAATGTTTTTATGTTCTGAAACTGTAGCTATTTTACGTTTTTGCAAAGGTAGAAAATGTACTTTCTCGTACGTTTGGATAGACGCTGAAACCTATAATATCGACGTATCTGCAACATTTAAACGTAACATTATTACGTTTTTACAGCTAAAAAACGTAAACTATTTACGTATATTCTACATCGTACAGATATCTGTATAATTTCCCTTTTAACCATTTTATAGATAAATGTAAGATCCCGTAACCCTAATCCCAAACCTAAACATAACCATTTTATACATAATATAAAAAGTAATAAAAAGTAATGGACAGATGTGTTGAGAAAGGCCAGTTTTATTAACAATCAACTATAGCATTCAAATATATTTTGAGCCACAAATCCTTCTCCTACCCATAACAATTCTTTAAAACTACGTAACAAACTACAATAATTATGAAGAAAAACATAACTAACTAAATATTTTTACCTTGTCTCAAGGTAAATAAAGTATTCCAAAACAGTTAAATGAGTAATGTTAAAGAATGTATTTTTCAGGTTTTATATTGTATTGTTTAACACCATGCAGGCGAGCAAAATGTTAATATTTATGAGTATTATATCAATTAATGCGACTGAAAACTTAATTAATAAGACCGTGGAATGCAATAGAGTCAAAACATAATGCTACGATATTAATATGCATAAATTCTGATACGTACAAATGAGTACGTCGGTGGATTTGTTCATACGTAAATAAATTACGTTTTTGTGCTGTCCATACGTAAATATTTTACGTTTTAGAACTGTAAATACGTCTGTATTATACGTTTCTGCGAATATAAAACGTAATTAAATGTACATAAGATAGAACAACACTTTACGTACAAATCCAAACGTATTCTCATGAGATCACGATGGATAAAAATGACAAACTGAACAAAATGACTAAAACTAAATTGAAACTATAATTTCAAAACAAAATTTCAACTATAATTGTATCTCAGTCCTAGCACAAAGAAAGCCAGTGTAGGATGTAGATGCAGAAGCGAAGTGTGTTTTGTGATCTGTCCCATCTGTGTGTTCCCATCTGTGTGTTAACGTCCCGGCTCTGTGTGTCCCGTCAGCGAAGCGCTACTGCAAGAGCTGGAGTTCGGCGAGCAGCACCTCGAGCAGCTTCGGGCCCAGCAGCAGCAGCAGCCTGAGCTGTGGAGGAGGAGGAGGAGGAAGAGGAGGAGGAGAAGGAGAGAGTAGCGCCAGCAGCACCTGTAGCAAGAGCAGCTTCGACTACACACACGACATGGAGGCGGCGCACATGGCTGCCACTGCCATCCTCAACCTCTCCACCCGCTGCAGGGAGATGCCACAGAGCCTGAGCGGGAAAGCCCTGGACATCTGCTCGCAGGTACACACGTGTGTGTTTGTGTGTGTGTGTGTGTGACGTCCCAGAGATTTGGGATGTCACACATGAAATTTTAACATATCAAAATTTAAATAACTATTTAGATACAGTAATATAATAGTAATATTAAATATAGCTGCGAGCAGCGATTGCGGGCCCAAGCCGGTGGCACCGCAACCCCGGTGCCTTTAGTTACCTAAAGGCACCGGGATGGCGGTACCGCCGGCTTTGGCCCGCAATCGCTGCTCGCAGCTATATTTATATATATATATATATATATATATATATATATATATATATATAGGGCTGGGCGATAAAACGATAACGATTATTATCGCGATATAATTTTTCTCGATAAAATGATATCAAGAGGTCGATAAATGTTCGATAATGTTTATGCGCCAAAAGCGGAACTAAACTCATTTGAACCGCGCTCGCCACACGGAGCATTTAACCGCTCGGGTCAAAGTCCAAACTGCACTGAAACTGCAATGAGTGCAGCGCGAGCTCGCTAGAGTAGACGCGATTGCTTTGATCGTCTCGCTCAAGACATCCAGCGAGAAGCGCTTGAGTTCAGCGAAGAACACAAATGTCAAGTTTAAACCAGTTTAGGGCAGATAAAACACCGCTGACAAAAAGGAGAAACACTGCGTGCAACGATCCAGTCAGAATCTGAATTGATACTGAATCCATTTAGCCATGGATTTACTGTAAGGTTAGCCTAGTAATATTAACTGCACCTTGAAATGTGCATGGGATATACATATTTAATTGTATAATATCATTAATGTAGACAATTCATTAAATTTCTTTTTAAGTACATGTATTATAAGTACAGCATTTAATAATGTATTTAACTGTTAGGCCACTGTTTTCATACAAATACCACAGAAACCATAAAGTTACATTTTGCCATGATAGTGAGGTGCTAAGTTATAGGCTATAACGTTACCTGGTTTTATCTGTGGTTATCATCATCTAAATGCATGAGACTGGATGACCAATGGTTAATTTTAATACAACTCAGTCAGAATATTACATTTTACAAAATAAAAATGTGGTCGTTATATTAAAAAAACCCCAGATGTTACTGTTTTTGTTAATGAGCATAAATTTAACATTAGCTTAGTATTAGCTTGAGTTAGGATGCATATTTACTGTCAACTCACTGTCAACTTAATATGCATTTTGAGATAAAACATGTAATTTTAATATTGCAGCCTGCACTGCAAACTGTGCTGAAGAAATATTTTTCTATTCATATATTTATTTTAAGGAAAAAATGTTTGAATATTCTACCTCATATTTGTGAAACGTTCACCTGTTTGGCAAGTGTTTGTCATGATATGTTCTGACAATAAAGAGAAGTTTAAAACCACAATTTACTCTCTGGTTAATACAACTTTCACTTAGGAGCAAAAATCTGCCTTTAAACTTGAAAGAAATAAAGATTTGACATATATCGTGATAATTATCGATATCGACTGATATAAAAAAAATTATCGTGAAAATTTTTTTGGCCATATCGCCCAGCCCTATATATATATATATATATATATATATATTTAGCCAGTGGCACCGCCACCTTGGTGCTTTTAGGGTTATTCTACATGACGTGCAAAAACGTAACCCCCGCTTTGACTGTCAAAAAGAAGTGTGCTGAAGAGCTTGCAGCAGTGAAGGCTCTGCAAAAGTGCGGATCGAGGGCACATTTTAACCACAAAGTATGCATGAGCAACCTTCTGAAAGGTCAGGTGTACATCAAGGTCTACATCTGTACTGTGTTTACATTATAGAATTTAGGGATGCGCCGATCCGATATTCAGGATCGTTATCAGCTCCGATACTGCCATCTTTGCCGGATCGGGTATATTTACACCGCTTTAATCAAACCACTCTTCTTTAAAACATTACGATGTGATTTGTTTCACATGTATTTTGTTACTCTTATTGAGCAATTTTGTCCACATACAGGACTCACTGCCAATCGTATGTGCTCACATCATTCTCTTTCTGTGAAAGCTGTTCTGCATTCACCAGTTTTCACTCTACAGCTGTTGACCAGAGCACTGAAATTATTTCTCACTTAAACTACAATCAAATGGATTTTCCCACACATTTTGCATTAGTCCTCTGCATGGCATTTTATTATTTTCTGCGCAGCTTCAGAAGTGCACTCACACAGCTTAGAACACATGACACGCACACACACTCAGTCACGAGAGAGGCGCGATCGAACTCTGTGTGTGTTTGTGTGTGAACAATGGAAACTCAATTTTGTTCATACAGGAAAATATTCAGACTAATGTCTTGTGGGAGCAACAGAATACATGTAACGGCATTATGTAATCAGGATACAAAAATCCAGTAACTGTAATTTGTTACAGTGAGTTACATCAAAACAAGTAGTAATCAGATTGTAGTTACTTTTTGAAAAAGTATATAGTACTTAAAGCCACTTAATATAAAGTGGGACCCTTTTTTTATGAAATAATTTGTAACTGTATCGGAATACATTTTTAAAGTAACCCTCCCAAGCCTGGTCTTGTGTGGACGTCCGTTACTTTCACTTTTTAAGTTAGCCCTTTTTAAGGCCCCAATCCTACTGTATTACTGTGTGGATATTGATCCAATAGTTCTACCTGATTTTGAACACAAGAGGGCAGTATAGCAGCACTATGAATGATTTTTTACTCTTTTGACTAAAACATTCTGGCTGTTTTTAAAATTAGACATAAGTCTTAAATTTAAAAAAGGAATAAAATGGCTGTAGTTCCAATATTGGTATCGTTTATAGAAAAATAAATGGTGAATAATAAAATTTTTAGAAGTTATGAGACGTTTCCTGATTCTCTTTTTGACATAATCCCTCGCCATAGTAAAACTGTTTGACATAATAAATATCCGTTCACAATTTAGTATCTTTAATGTATTTTCATAATTTTGAAGAAGTTTGGTGGGAATAATTAAAAAAAAACACTTAAGAGGGGGTAATAAAAATGTAAAGGCTGCTTTTGCAAAACATTCACATACAGACCAAAATAACCGACTTTCCTGTTGGGCTGGCTTAAAGTTGTTTGGGCTAATGAGATCTATATGTGTACCGAGTTTAATATTATTACATGCAAGTGTGTTTGATTTATGGACCAAATTTTCAGACCAAGTTTATGGACCAAGTTAATTTAATTAATAAACTAATTATATAAAACTATTGTCAATGCACTACAATTAAACTGGTTATATGCCATTACTTATAAAAAATAAAAAACTTATTTAAAAAATACCAGGCTTAAGGCATTTATTTTCTTTTATGCAGGCTACACACACAGCAGTGAAATGTGTGTGTGCCCCTCCCCCTGCACACACACACAGACATGCACACACACACACACACACAGACAGGCAAACACACAGACAGAGACAGAGATGTAGGCTCAAACAGAGCATGACCAGATTCAAGCAAACATATCTTACTTTCTGTGGGTCCTAGCTAATAAGTGTCAATTAGAAAGTTGTCCGGCTCGAGGAGTACAATATACATACTGATTTTTGTAACTGTAGATAAAACTAACAACCCCACTTTTGTCAAAAGGTGGCGCTACTGAGCCCTCACCACGCCCGTTTCTGAAACTTTGCACATGTCTACTGGCTAATAAATGTGATGTGTCTGATGAGTTTCATGCAATTTGAAGCATGCTAAGGATCTCAGAAGCATCCTAAAAGAATGGTAAAGTTTGATGCGTCGCCACGGCAACAGTTTAAAAGATATCAAGAATCCATTCACAGGTCTTCATCTGCCGTATGTTTACATTATACAGATGAAGTTTGAAGCAAATCGGGTTAAAATAAGAGGGTGATTTTAAAGCATTTTGAAAGTGACACACTTCCTGCTGCCAGTTGGTGGCGCTATAACTTTGACACACAATAGTCACATCCATGTGATCGTCCTCTTACAGCGAACGCACTCCTGAAGTTTCATCAAGATCGGTTGATGTATGCTGAAGTTATGATACACTTCCTGTTTCACGTTTCTCGCCATGATTTCATTTCCTCGCCACGGCCAAAGCATTCGAGATATCAAAAATCCCCTCGCAAACTTTCATCCTCAATGTCTTGACTTCACGCTGACTGAGTTTCGTAGAATTTGGATAAGAACTCTAGGAGGAGTATTAAAAAATCCATTGCAAGTGTTTTACAAAGAACCTTAAATAACCGACTTCCTGTTGGGCTGGGGTAAAAAGTAAAAGTGCGACGTATATATGAAATGATGAGATCAACATGTGTACCGAGTTTCATATTATTACATACAAGCGTGTTTGATTTATGGACCAAGTGTTCGGACCCCATTCCAGGTGGCGCTGTCGAGCCCCCCTGCCACGCCCGGGTACCATCTTCAGCCCGGCCCTAATGGCGGCGGGTTCTGACCCGTGTGCAAAGTTTAAAGAGTTTTCGAGCACGTTAAGAGCCCCAAAAGTGCCCAAATAGTCGTATAAATAATAATAATAATAATAATAATAATAATAATAATAATAAATATAGCTGCGAGCAGCGATTGCGGGCCCAAGCCGGTGGCACCGCAACCCCGGTGCCTTTAGTTACCTAAAGGCACCGGGATGGCGGTACCGCCGGCTTTGGCCCGCAATCGCTGCTCGCAGCTATATTTATATATATATATATATATATATATATATATAAAGCCGGTGGCACCGCCACCTTGGTGCTTTTAGGGTTATTCTACTTGACATGCAAAAACATAACCCCCGCTTTGACTGTCAAAAAGAAGTGTGCTGAAGAGCTTGCATCAGTGAAGGCTCTGCAAAAGTGCACATTGAGGGCACATTTTAACCACAAAGTATACGTGAGCAACCTTCTGAAAGGTCAGGTGTACATCCAGGTCTATCTACATCTGTACTGTGTTTACATTATAGTATTTAGGAATGCGCCGATCCGATACTCAGGATCGGTATCAGCTCCGATACTGCCATCTTTGCCGGATCGGGTATATTTACACCACTTTAATCAAACCACTCTTCTTTAAAACATTATGATGTGATTTATTTCACATGTATTTTATTACTCTTGTTGAGCTATTTTGTCCACACACAGGACTCACTGCCAATCGTACGTGCTCACATCATTCTCTTTCTGTGAAAGCTGTATACTGCACTCACCAGTTTTCACTCTACAGCTATTGACCAGAGCACTGAAATTATTTCTCACTTAAACTACAATCAAATGGATTTTCTCACACATTTTGCGTTAGTCCTCCGCATGGCATTTTATTATTTTCTGCGCAGCTTCAGAAGTGCATGCACACAGCCTAGAACACATGACACGCACACACAGTCACGAGAGAGGCGCGATCGAATGTGTGTTTGTGTGCGAACAATGGAAACTCCTTTTTGTTCATACAGGAAAATATTCAGACTAATGTCTTGTGAGAGCAACAGAATCCATGCAACGGCATTATGTAATCAGGATACAAAAATCTAGTGAGTTACATCAAAAAAGTAGTAATCAGATTGTAGTTACTTTTTGAAAAAGTATATAGTACTTAATGCCATTTAATATAAAGTGGGACCCTTTTTTATGAAATAATTTGTAACTGTATCGGAATACATTTTTAAAGTAACCCTCCCAAGCCTGGTCTTGTGTGCACGTCCGTTAATTTCACTTTTTAAGTTAGCGATTTTTAAGGCCCCAATCCTGCTGTATTACCTATTATACTGTATTGCCAACTGTATTAATGTGTGGATATTGATCCAATAGTTCTACCTAATTTTGAACACAAGAGGGCAGTATAGCACTATGAATGATTTTTTTCTTTTTTGACTAAACCATTCTGTCTGTTTTTAAACTTTTTAAACATAATTCTTAAATTAAAAAAAAGGAATAAAATGGCTATAGTTCCAATATTGGTATAGTCTTATACAGTGTTGGGGTAGTTACTCAAAAAAGTAATTAGTTACTAGTTACTTCTGTAAATTGTAATGAGATTACTTTACTAGTTACTGCATTGGAAAAATAACTTCACTACTTATTACTTTACTTTCCTGTTTCTTAATTTACCGTGTAGCCTACATGGACAAACATCATATCAGTTTTTGCCCTATCATCACTTTATTGTAAAAATGTATACAAAATGACATGAAAGAACAATATCCCTGTCTGCACAAATAAATATGCCGCACTGTAAAATTCACAAACAAAATGGGGTTCAAAATTCAAAATTTTAAAATGGTGTTTATCACAGAAGTTTCAAAACAGGCTGGGAGAATAAAACTCTTCTCCTGAGAACAAAACCAGCTTTTTATTCGACTCATGGTAATAATAATAATAATTAAAAAAAATAAAAGATGTCAATGAAAAATAATAAAATAAAGGTCACTTTATCCCATAAAATTCTTAATCCTAATTTAAAATGTATTTTTCTAAACCTGGGGAATTAATGGTCGACAGGGGAAGCATGTCTTCTACAATGAACCCTGCAACAATCCTGTTCATTTCGTTTTCCAAGACTTTCGAGCCTTGTTTTTACTTGACGCGTCCGAACGAGCGGAAAGGTGCGCGCGGCAAACAGCGCACGCGATGCCGCATCCGAGGATGAACGACAAGAAGCCGAACCTGCACCGAACATGGAGCCTACATCTCCGCAACGGCACCCAGTTTGCGCATCTAAATCAGTTATTTATGTTTACAAAATGAGCCTAAGATCCATGTTTTATAAAATGTCCACGAAACTTAATGAAATGTTTAGTGAAATTAGAAAATAGAGATCGTTCATTTAGTTCTTTAGCCTAGCCTATATACATGTTTTTATATCCACATATTTTGTTCTAATGTCACAAATAATAATCTTAGGATTTACTATAGCCTACATTTCACTCAAATATTTTTGTGCTTTCGAGCAATAAACTGAAAGTAATGTGAATATTGCCATTTGTTGAAACCCGTCTCTCTCTCTCCACTTCCCTCTCTCTCTCACTCAAATCGGTCTCTATGGCAACGGCGCGCACGCACCACTAGACGGAACTCTCCACACAGGCAAACACGGCTTGGGTAACGCAGGAAAGCGCGTTCCTTTAGTATAGTAAAGTAGTGTAGTTACCAATATTTTTAGTGTAATGCGTTACTTTACTTACCCAAACTCGTTTGTAACTCGTTACCCCCAACACTGGTCTTATAGAAAATAAATGGTGAATAATAACATTTTTAATTCCTCATCCAATCATCCTTTTGTTATGGATCAATATCATAGCTAGAGACGTAGAAAAGGGCTGCACGGTTTTGCAATAAATAATAATAAATAAAATAAAATAAACATATAAATATTGTAATTGCAATTAAATTAGATTTGTGTGGCAGCTGCATGTACAATTATTATTATTAATAATAATAACATTAATAATAATACAAATGAGCTTAGAATAAAATATTAAATGGTTTATTAGCCTACATTAAAAACAGGCCATATTTTTAATAAATAAATAAGCTATCATTCATAGTGCACTAAATTTTAAACATTTTAAATTACAACATTGTTTGTGAAAGTCCAACAAAGTTAAATGTATACTCAAACCTGAAAAGTTGTGTGGCTCCGTTTTCATTTGATTATCATTGTGGCAGCAGTTGGAACACTGTGTTACAACTATAACCCCGCTGTGTATTACATATTTTAAACCTAGCTAACAGTCGCTAGGAATTACTGACATGTTTCAAAACGGTGCTGTGTTTGAGCCAACAAGACAGTGATAAAGGCAATATAAAGTTAGATTTGGACGCGTATACATCCGGAAACAGAAAAAAATCTACGATGAAAAAATTTACTTTCATGATGTCAAAACACTCTTGGTCCATTATCTTCACGAAATATAATCAAAACGTTCCGCAAATTCGCGGGAGACCGACTTCTGGCAGCAAGAGAAAAAGAGCGGAAAGACAGCCGGCTAGATACTGACAAACTATGTAAAATGTCCGTGTTACATTTAACCCCGCGTTAGGCCTACATTTATCCCCGCGCTCCCCTATTCTGTAGCTCCTGGCAGTGATGTTTCACCTCATCATATTAGTTTATGTTCACATTTATGACACAGAGAGTAGATAATATTATGTTCACATTTATGACACAGACAGTAGATATAGGCTTCTGCCAGGCACTTTCAGGGATACAAATCGAAAAAATATGTATATATATGTGCATATTTAGCCTATATGCAAAATACTCCTTTTTTCACGTCAACTATGTGCTATGGTCATTAAATGGCTTTCCTTTTCACTTAAGTCCAGCAAATAATTCATTTATTTTAACACATTTGGTGGCATCTGCCAGTTATTGTCGTTGTTATGAAGTACAGTCGTATGTTTGCATAATTCATTTTGAACCCTATAATGCTTTCAAAATCTGAGGTAAATTATCCGTTATGGCTTGTGGCACAGTGACCTATTTTTAACTAAAAACAAATAATGTGTACTCATAACCAGTGTAATTTCTTCATTCTGTCAGCCGCGACGTCGCAGAAATAGGAACCGTTTCTAAATTAGAAACTTCGCATGTCGCCGTCGCGTATGGTTAGGACAAAAACTCTGATTTATTAACATGGAAAAGATACCTTTTATCGCGTGTCGCGGCGTCGTGTGTAGTTAGGACACGGTGTAAGCGGCCGCTTCTCAAGTCTAGAATCTGAACTTGATTCCGATTGGCCAGTGTCAGACAGTCAGACCTGTCAGTCTCGCAGCTCGCGTCAGCTTCATGGCCCAAGCAGACCGCGGCCCACCAGGAATCTCCCGGTAGTCCCGATGGCCAGTACATGCCTTAGTATCTTTAATATATTTTCATAATTTTGAAGAAGTTTGGTGTGGGAATAATTAAAAATTACTTAAGAGGGGGGAAATAAAAATGTAAAGGCTGGTTTTGCAAAACATTCACATAGCTACAGACTGAAACAACCGACTTCCTGTTTTGCTGGCTTAAAGTTGCTTGGGCTAATGAGATCTATAAGTGTACCGAGTTTAATATTATTATATGCAAGTGTGTTTGATTTATGGACCCAATTTTCAGACCAAGTTAATGGACCAAGTTAATTTAATTAATGAACTAATTATATAAAACTATTGTCAATGCACTACAATTAAACTGGCTATGTGCCTTTACTTATAAAAAAATAAAATAAAAACTTATTTAAAAAATCCCAGGCTTAAGAAATGTATTTTATTTATGCTGGCCAGACACACAGCAGTTAAATGGTTAATTAAGCCCCCTCCCCCTGCTAACACACACACACACACACACACACACACACACACACACACAGAGAGAGAGAGAGAGAGACAGGCAAAGGCTCAGACATATGCTCAGAGGGAGTATGACTACATTCAAACTAAAATATCTGACTTTCTGTGGGTCCTAGCTATTGAGTGTGAATTAGAAAGTTGTCCGGCTTGAGGAGTACAATATACATACTGATTTTTGTAACTGTAGATAAAACTAACAACCCCACTTTTGTCAAAAGGTGGCGCTACTGAGCCCTCACCACGCCCGTTTCTGAAACTTTGCACATGTCTACTGGCTATTAAATGTGATGTGTCTGATGAGTTTCATGCAATTTGAAGCATGCTAAGGGTCTCAAAAGCATCCTAAAAGAATTGGAAAGTTTGATGCGTCGCCACGGCAACAGTTTCAAAGATATCAAGAATCCATTCACAGGTCTACATCTGCCGTATGTTTACATTATACAGATGAAGTTTGAAGCAAATTGGATTAAAATAAGAGGGTGATTTCAAAGCATTTTGAAAATGACACACTTTCTGCTGCCAGTTGGTGGCGCTATAACTTTGACACACAATAGTCACATCCATGTGATCGTCCTCTTACAGCGAACACACTCCTGAAGTTTCATCACGATCGGTTGATGTATGCTGAAGTTATGACACACTTCCTGTTTCACATTTTTTGCCATGATTTCATTTCCTCGCCACGGCCAAACCGTTCGAGATATCAAAAATCCCCTCGCAAACTTTCATCCTCAATGTCTTGACTTCACGCTGACTGAGTTTCGTAGAATTTGGATAAGAGCTCTAGGAGGAGTATTAAAAATTCCATTGCAAGTGTTTTACAAAGAACCTTAAATAACCGACTTCCTGTTGGGCTGGGGTAAAAAGTAAAAGTGCGACGTATATATGAAATGATGAGATCAACATGTGTACCGAGTTTCATATTAGTACATACAAGCATGTTTGATTTATGGACCAAGTGTTCGGACCCCTTTCCAGGTGGCGCTGTTGAGCCCCCCTGCCACGCCCGGGTACCATCTTCAGCCCGGCCCTAATGGCAGCGGGTTCTGACCCGTGTGCAAAGTTTCAAGAGTTTTCGAGCACGTTAAGGGCCCCAAAAGTGCCCAAATAGTCGTATAAATAATAATAATAATAAATATATATATAAATATAGCTGCGAGCAGCGATTGCGGGCCCAAGCCGGTGGCACCGCAACCCCGGTGCCTTTAGTTACCTAAAGGCACCGGGATGGCGGTACCGCCGGCTTGGGCCCGCAATCGCTGCTCGCAGCTATATTTATATATATATATATATATATATATATATATATATATATATATATATATATATATATAAAGCCGGTGGCACCGCCACCTTGGTGCTTTTAGGGTTATTCTACATGACGTGCAAAAACATAACCCCCGCTTTGACTGTCAAAAAGAAGTGTGCCGAAGAGCTTGTTTATGTGTCACTTAATATTCTAATAGAATATTCTTAGGCTATACTACGTATATTTCATGAAGTACAACATCACGGTGAGGACCTACAGAAATATATATTCTGTAGCTCCTGGCAGTGATGTTTCACCTCATGAAATATAGTTTATATAATATAGCATAAGAATATTCTGTTACAATATTATGTTCACATTTATGACACAGACGGTAGATAATATTATGTTCACATTTATGACACAGACAGTATAGGCTTCTGCCAGGCACTTTCAGGGATACAAATTGAAAAAATATGTATTTATGTGCATATTTATATGCAAAATACTCCTTTTTCACATCAACTATGTGCTATGGTCATTAAATGGCTATCCTTTTCACTTAAGTCCAGCAAATAATTCATTTATTTAACACATTTGGTGGCATCTGCCTCAAGTTAGCGTTGTTATGAAATACAGTCGTATGTTTGCATAGAATTCATTTTGAACACGATAATATTACATGCTTTCAAAATCTGAGGTAAATTATCCGTTATGGCTTGTGGCACAGTGACCTATTTTTAACTAAAAATAAATAATGTGTAGCTACTCATAACCAGTGTAATTTCTTCATTCTGTCAGCCGCGACGTCGCAGAAATAGGAACCGTTTCTAAATTAGAAACTTCGCATGTCGCCGTCGCGTCTGGTTAGGACAAAAACTCTGATTTACATGGAAAAGATACCTTTTATCGCGTGTCGCGGCGTCGTGTGTAGTTAGGACACGGTGTAAGCGGCCGCTTCTCAGGTCTAGAATCTGAACTTGATTTTTGATTGGCCAGTGTCAGACAGTCAGACCTGTCAGTCTCTCAGCTCGCGTCAGCTTCATGCGGCTTCATGAGAGAGACGCATAAGTCCGGAATTGGACAATTTAACAATATACTTACGATAGAATATATTTACAATTAATAATGATTTAAAAACAAAATACATAACGCGCCGGGCCGCCGGCCCAACCAGACCGCGGCCCACCGGGAATCTCCCGGTAGTCCCGATGGCCAGTACATGCCTGATTTAGTATCTTTAATATATCGTCGCTGCCCGATGAAACTCACGTATGTCCAAAACGGTTACTTTTCAGGAAGTGGAAAAAAACATGTTATTTCAAAAGCAGCTGAACGTAGCATTCTCATGCTTGGCACAACATCTTTAAATGTAACCATATTCTTGCCAGTGTCATGATATAATCCATATTTGACCCAAAATCGAGTTTAAATGGACATACGTGCATATTGTACTGTAACGGTGGTCGATAAGCGTTCTTCCGTTCATTAAAAGAATGAGGTTAGCCTATATTGATAGATGAATAGGCTACGCTCAGTTTATCAAATACGCTCAGTTTATTAAATGTCTCTTGCAAACTATGAAGAGACAACCCAGCAAGCAATAGCCATCATTTCACCGTCTAGGTTAAATAGAGACCCGATATAGTCCGGCTATGTGTAACCCACTTCTAGCCAAAATAACATTGAATCATGGCTAAATGTATTTTTTCCAAAATAACTTGCAAAATGTATTATATTCCATCATGTAAGCAAAGTCAACTGTGATTACAAGGTGTTTGGTTTGATTTCTTTGACATTTTCTATGTGTAGGCTGTGTGAAGA
This sequence comes from Cyprinella venusta, assembly GCA_038021265.1. Taxonomy (NCBI): domain Eukaryota; kingdom Metazoa; phylum Chordata; class Actinopteri; order Cypriniformes; family Leuciscidae; genus Cyprinella; species Cyprinella venusta. The sequence continues at coordinate 31,796,241 of CM075875.1, read as the reverse complement.
CGCGATCTAGCTCGTATAGTCTGTCCGGCTATTTATAGCCCACTTCTAGTCGAAACTGATTAATTGTCGTTTTAATGAATTGTTGGGCAGGCAACGCATGAGATAGTTGATATCCCATCATGTTCGCATTGGTAAACATATCTACAAGGTGCCAGTGTCATATCATGACATGGTCGATTTGTAGTCACGATCCTCTGAATTGGATGGGCTATGTGCAGTCTGCTTTTAGCCCACTGGCGAAATCGAGGCTATCAGTGGTCTACGTTTAACGGCTTGGCTATAGCCCTGATTTAGACCAGCGATTAGTAGGCTATTGCCAAAATAAATCTTAAAATTGTTTTCTTGTTTTTCACCCACGCAGCTTCATGTTTGCTGTCACAGTCACACATTAATTAAAAATCTATGGTTTTATTTGACTGTTTTTCATTTTAAATTAAATAAAAATGCAATTACATTTATCAACCGCTAGATGGCAACAGCCCTACTGAGACATGACTGCTGACAACGCGAGTCTTGATAGCACAGATCACCGGTCACGCGATCGCCGATCGACCATTCTCAAATATTTTAAACGAGGCAGAGCATTGCATTCAGCTGACGGTCGACGACAACAGGTAAAATACATTCCCACTTTTGTCTTTTAAGCATATGTGTTTTCATTTTGACGTGTTAATTTTTTAGATAAATTATTTGTTATCATGTGTTGTTGGAATCGTGACATTTTAGCGGGTGTGTCATGGTACATGCACGTGTAGGCCTAACGTTACTGAATCCAAAGCTGTAAACATGAAACACATGCAATCTATTATAAAGTGTTATGAAAGCCACACTTATATTTGGCTCTTTTCTTTAGATCATTGTGATATAAAAATAGCATTTCCTCACTAAATCTCTCGTCTTTGACAAAGTCCATCATTGATATAAATTATAAAATTGAATTTGTCTGAACATTGGCTTGTTGGAGAGCATAAGCAAATAGAGTAGAATAATATTTGTTATTGTACAAGCAAAGTAAGATGAAGTTTCATTCAAAATGCCTTCATTAATTCAAGTTTGAAACTTTCAAATTAATTTTATAATACAGCATAAAAATACAAATGATTGGCTATATAAAATAAGCAAATCTAAAAAGTCTCCGCCAGTATATCAATAATGCAAATAGCTCCGATGTGCATTAAAACCTAAACAGAACACAAGAACACACACACACACACACACACACACACACACACAAAACGTACATGTACTTTCAACAATGCTTTTCTTGTGCTAATTATTTTATTCTTATTTGGCAGATGCTGTGATGACCAACTTCCCAGCAGCAACAGAGTTTTCTATTTTATTAGCCTATCTTAAGTTGTTCATGTTAAAATAATTTTATATTTTTAATTTTAATATTGGTGTGGTAATTTTTATGTTTTGAAGTTACGTAATGTTGTTCTTTTGCTAAATAAAGCCTTTTATATATATATATTATATATATATATTTGGAATGGCTTGTTATTTATGTGAACCTGTTATATTTGAGTGAAAAGAATCTTTTAACCATTTTGTTGTCTATTGCATGTATATGTAGTCGTTTAATAGTTGTCTAATTGATGACTAGTCTATTCTTGGGCTTAGACGTCTATTAGATTTTCACTGACAGCCCAAATTTAGCCTTGTTTTAGCCTAGACCCATATGCACTGCCTATTAGACGTATAAATGTAGTCGTTCAATAGCCGTCTAATTGTTGACCATAGTCTGTTCTTGGGCTATGGTTAGATGTCTATTCTTGGGCTATGGTTAGACGTCTATTAGATTTTCACTGACAGCCCAAATTTAGCCTTGATTTAGCCTAGACGTCTGGGCTATGTTTTGACGGCTATTAGACGTCTTTTGGACGTAAAATTGCTTGCTGGGAATGATGAATCAATACACACTGACATGGCGATGCTGGACTGATTCTTTATTTACACCATCATACAGTAATTTTGTCGGTTGTTTATTACAGATATTAGCATGCATTTTATTGATCATCAGCTAATTTCATCAATAGATATCAATAAGAGAGAGTGGCAACAGCCCTGGTAAGAGTCAAGAGATCATTTCTTTCTTTACTTGAAGATGAATGTGTAGATGATTAAGCGTCTATGACTTACTTTCACTTTTATTTGCGATGTTTGCAGTTAGTTTGACGCTCAGCTGCTGCTCATCTGCGGCGGTGATGCGTGTCGCAGCGCCGTCATTTCTGACAATAACATAGCCTGTAAACGCTCTCACTCGTTTATGTTTTAGCATTTTTGGGAGGAGTAAAATATACATGTGTGATATCAACAACCAGATTGCGTTTACACGTAAAGATCCGAACACAATGCGAGCCAGACTAGCCTACCTCCAGATGGTCAGGCATATCGATCACAATCCGATCACAACGTAATACCTTGCATTAACATTTCTTTTTTTATTATCCGGATAACTTATCTGGATACAGATCGCATTTTAATACCAGGTGTAGGGGTCTCAGAGACTAGACCGGCGAGAAACTTCACGAGACCAGCGGAAAGCCTCCACAGGGCGGGGAGATACTATAGGCTACTGCCTATGGGAGCGGCCGCTTCTCCGCTCTTGATTCCGATTGGCCAGTGTCAGACAGTCAGACCTGTCAGTCTCTCAGCTCGCGTCCGCTTCATGCGGCTTCATGAGAGAGACGCATAAGTCCGGAATTGGATGATTTAACAAATACTTACGATAGAATATATTTACAATTAATAATGATTTAAAAACAAAATACATAACGCGCCGGGCCGCCGGCCAAACCAGACCGCGGCCCACCGGGAATCTCCCGGTAGTCCCGATGGCCAGTACATATGCCTGATTTAGTATCTTTAATATATTTTCATAATTTTGAAGAAGTTTGGTGTGGGAATAATTAAAAATTACTTAAGAGGGGGGAAATAAAAATGTAAAGGCTGGTTTTGCAAAACATTCACATACAGTACAGACCGAAACAGCCGACATCCTGTTGGGCTGGCTTAAAGTTGTTTGGGCTAATGAGATCTATAAGTGTACCGAGTTTAATATTATTATATGCAAGTGTGTTTGATTTATGGACCCAATTTTCAGATCAAGTTTATGGACCAAGTTAATTTAATTAATAAACTAATTATATAAAACTATTGTCAATGCACTACAATTTAACGGGTTATATTATGCCTTCACTTATAAAAATTAAAATAAAAACTTATTTAAAACATACCAGGCTTAAGAAATGTATTAAGAAATTACACAGCAGAAAAAACACACAGCAGTGAAATGGTTAAGCCCCTCCCCTACTAACACACACACAGACAGAGACAGAGATGTAGGTTCAAAGGGAGCATGACCAGATTCAAACAAACGTATCTTACTTTCTGTGGGTCCTAGGTAATGAGTGTCAATTAGAAAGTTGTCCGGCTCGAGGAGTACAATATACATACCGATTTTTGTAACTGTAGATAAAACTAACAACCCAACTTTTGTCAAAAGGTGGCGCTACTGAGCCCTCACCACGCCCGTTTCTGAAACTTTGCACATGTCTACTGGCTAATAAATGTGATGTGTCTGAGGAGTTTCATGCAATTTGAAGCATGCTAAGGGTCTCAAAAGCATCCTAAAAGAATGGTAAAGTTTGATGCGTCGCCACGGCAACAGTTTCAAAGACATCAATAATCCATTCACAGGTCTACATCTGCCGTATGTTTACATTATACAGATGAAGTTTGAAGCAAATCGGGTTAAAATAAGAGGGTGATTTCAAAGCATTTTGAAAGTGACACACTTCCTGCTGCCAGTTGGTGGCGCTATAACTTTGACACACAATAGTCACATCCTAGTGATCGTCCTCTTACAGCGAACACACTCCTGAAGTTTCATCAAGATCGGTTGATGTATGCTGAAGTTAGGACACACTTCCTGTTTCACGTTTCTCACCATAATTTTGTTTCCTCGCCACAGCCAAACCGTTCGAGATATCAAAAATCCCCTCGCAATTTTTGATCCTCTATGTCTTTACTTCAGGCTGACCGAGTTTCGTTCCATGCGGATGAATGCTCTAGGACGAGTACATTAAATTCCATTGCACGCGTTTTAAAAACAACCGTAAATATCTGACTTCCTGTTGGGCTGGGGTAAAAAGTAAAAGCGCGATGTATATATGAAACGATGAGATCGACATGTGTACCGAGTTTCATATTATTACATGCAAGCGTGTTTGATTTATGGACAAAGTGTTCAGACCCCGTTCCAGGGGGCGCTGACGAGCCGCCCTGCCGCGCCCGTGTACCAGCTTCAGCCCGGCTCTGATGGCCGCGGGTTCTGACCCGTGTGCAAAGTTTCAAGAGTTTTTGAGCATGTTAAGGGCCCCGAAAGTGCCCGGATAGTCGTTAGAAAAAAAAAAAAAAAAAAAAAAAAAAAAAAAAAAAAAAAAAATAATCCTAAGGAAAACAATAGGGCCTTCGCCCTTTCAGGGCTTGGGCCCTAATAAATATAGCTGCGAGCAGCGATTGCGGGCCCAAGCCGGTGGCACCGCAACCCCGGTGCCTTTAGTCTTTAGTTACCTAAAGGCACCGGGATGGCGGTACCACCGGCTTTGGCCCGCAATCGCTGCTCGCAGCTATATTTATATATATATATATTTAGCCAGTGGCACCGCCACCTTGGTGCTTTTAGGGTTATTCTACATGACGTGCAAAAACGTAACCCCCGCTTTGACTGTCAAAAAGAAGTGTGCTGAAGAGCTTGCAGCAGTGAAGGCTCTGCAAAAGTGCGGATCGAGGGCACATTTTAACCACAAAGTATGCATGAGCAACCTTCTGAAAGGTCAGGTGTACATCAAGGTCTACATCTGTACTGTGTTTACATTATAGTATTTAGGGATGCGCCGATCCGATACTCAGGATCGTTATCAGCTCCGATACTGCCATCTTTGCCGGATCGGGTATATTTACACCTCTTTAATCAAACCACTCTTCTTTAAAACATTATGATGTGATTTGTTTCACATGTATTTTGTTACTCTTAATGAGCTATTTTGTCCGCATACAGGACTCACTGCCAATCGTACGTGCTCACATCATTCTCTTTCTGTGAAAGCTGTACTGCATTCACCAGTTTTCACTCTACAGCTGTTGACCAGAGCACTGAAATTATTTCTCACTTAAACTACAATCAAATGGATTTTCCCACACATTTTGCATTAGTCCTCTGCATGGCATTTTATTATTTTCTGCGCAGCTTCAGAAGTGCACGCACACAGCTTAGAACACATGACACGCACACACACTCAGTCACGAGAGAGGCGCGATCGAACTCTGTGTGTGTTTGTGTGTGAACAATGGAAACTCAATTTTGTTCATACAGGAAAATATTCAGACTAATGTCTTGTGGGAGCAACAGAATACATGTAACGGCATTATGTAATCAGGATACAAAAATTCAGTAACTGTAATTTGTTACAGTGAGTTACATCAAAAAAAGTAGTAATCCGATTGTAGTTACTTTTTGAAAAAGCATATAGTACTTAAAGCCACTTAATATAAAGTGGGATTTTTTTATGAAATAATTTGTAACTGTATCGGAATACATTTTTAAAGTAACCCTCCCAAGCCTGGTCTTGTGTGGACGTCCGTTACTTTCACTTTTTAAGTTAGCGCTTTTTAAGGCCCCAATCCTACTGTATTACTGTGTGGATATTGATCCAATAGTTCTACCTACTTTTGAACACAAGAGGGCAGTATAGCACTATGAATGATTTTTTACTCTTTTGACTAAAACATTCTGGCTGTTTTTAAAATTAGACATAATTCTTAAATTTAAAAAAGGAATAAAATGGCTGTAGTTCCAATATTGGTATAGTCTTATAGAAAAATAAATGGTGAATAATAAAATTTTTAGAAGATATGAGACGTTTCCTGATTCTCTTTTTGACATAATCCCTCGCCATAGCAAAACTGTTTGACATAATAAATATCCGTACACAATTTAGTATCTTTAATGTATTTTCATAACTTTGAAGAAGTTTGGTGGGAATAATTAAAAAACACTTTAGAGGCGGGAATAAAAATATAAAGGCTGGTTTTGCAAAACATTCACATACAGACCAAAATAACCGACTTCCTGTTGGGCTGGCTTAAAGTTGTTTGGGCTAATGAGATCTATACGTGTACCGAGTTTAATATTATTACATGCAAGTGTGTTTGATTTATGGACCAAATTTTCAGACCAAGTTTATGGACCAAGTTAATTTAATTAATAAACTAATTATATAAAACTATTGTCAATGCAGTACAATTAAACTGGTTATATGCCATTACTTATAAAAAATAAATAACTTATTTAAAAAATACCAGGCTTAAGGCATTTATTTTGTTTTATGCAGGCTACACACACAGCAGTGAAATAGTTAATCCCCTCCCCCTGCACACACACACAGACATGCACACTCACAGACAGGCAAACACACAGACAGAGACAGAGATGTAGGCTCAAACAGAGCATGACCAGATTCAAACAAACATATCTTACATTCTGTGGGTCCTAGCTATTGAGTGTCAATTAGAAAGTTGTCCGGCTCGAGGAGTACAATATACATACCGATTTTTGTTACTGTAGATAAAACTAACAACCCCACTTTTGTCAAAAGGTGGCGCTACCGAGCCCTCACCACGCCCGTTTCTGAAAGTTTGCACATGTCTACTGGCTAATAAATGTGATGTATCTGATGAGTTTCATGCAATTTGAAGCATGCTAAGGGTCTCAAAAGCATCCTAAAAGAATGGTAAAGTTTGATGCGTCGCCACGGCAACAGTTTCAAAGATATCAAGAATCCATTCACAGGTCTAAATCTGCCGTATGTTTACATTATACAGATGAAGTTTGAAGCAAATCGGGTTAAAATAAGAGGGTGATTTTAAAGCATTTTGAAAGTGACACACTTCCTGCTGCCAGTTGGTGGCGCTATAACTTTGACACACAATAGTCACATCCATGTGACCGTCCTCTTACAGCGAACACACTCCTGAAGTTTCATCAAGATCGGTTGATGTATGCTGAAGTTATGACACACTTCCTGTTTCACGTTTCTCGCCATAATTTCATTTCCTCGCCACGGCCAAACCGTTCGAGATATCAAAAATCCCCTCGCAAACTTTCATCCTCAATGTCTTGACTTCACGCTGACCGAGTTTCGTTGAATTCGGATAAGAGCTCTAGGAGGAGTATTAAAAATTCCATTGCAAGTGTTTTACAAAAAACCTTAAATAACCGACTTCCTGTTGGGCTGGGGTAAAAAGTAAAAGTGCGACGTATATATGAAATGATGAGATCGACATGTGTACCGAGTTTCATATTAGTACATACAAGCGTGTTTGATTTATGGACCAAGTGTTCGGACCCCATTCCAGGTGGCGCTGTCGAGCCCCCCTGCCACGCCCGGGTACCATCTTCAGCCCGGCCCTAATGGCCGCGGGTTCTGACCCGTGTGCAAAGTTTCAAGAGTTTTCGAGCACGTTAAGGGCCCCAAAAGTGCCCAAATAGTCGTATAAATAATAATAATAATAATAATAATAATCCTAAGGAAAACAATAGGGCCTTCGCCCTTTCAGGGCTTGGGCCCTAATAAATATATATATATATATATATATATATATATATATATATATATATATATAAATATAGCTGCGAGCAGCGATTGCGGGCCCAAGCCGGTGGCACCGCAACCCCGGTGCCTTTAGTTACCTAAAGGCACCGGGATGGCGGTACCGCCGGCTTTGGCCCGCAATTGCTGCTCGCAGCTATATTTATATATATATATATATATATATATATATATATATATATAGGGCTGGGCGATAAAACGATAACGATTATTATCGCGATATAATTTTTCTCGATAAAATGATAAAGAGGTCGATAAATGTTCGATAATGTTTATGCGCCAAAAGCGGAACTAAACTCATTTGAACCGCGCGCGCCACACGGAGCATTTAACCGCTCGGGTCAAAGTCCAAACTGCACTGAAACTGCAATGAGTGCAGCGCGAGCTCGCTAGAGTAGACGCGATTGCTTTGATCGTCTCGCTCAAGACATCCAGCGAGAAGCGCTTGAGTTCAGCGAAGAACACAAATGTCAAGTTTAAACCAGTTTAGGGCAGATAAAACACCGCTGACAAAAAGGAGAAACACTGCGTGCAACGATCCAGTCAGAATCTGAATTGATACTGAATCCATTTAGCCATGGATTTACTGTAAGGTTAGCCTAGTAATATTAACTGCACCTTGAAATGTGCATGGGATATACATATTTAATTGTATAATATCATTAATGTAGACAATTCATTAAATTTCTTTTTAAGTACATGTCTTATAAGTACAGCATTTAATAATGTATTTAACTGTTAGGCCACTGTTTTCATACAAATACCACAGAAACCATAAAGTTACATTTTGCCATGATAGTGAGGTGCTAAGTTATAGGCTATAACGTTACCTGGTTTTATCTGTGGTTATCATCATCTAAATGCATGAGACTGGATGACCAATGGTTAATTTTAATACAACTCAGTCAGAATATTACATTTTACAAAATAAAAATGTGGTCGTTATATTAAAAAAACCCCAGATGTTACTGTTTTTGTTAATGAGCATAAATTTAACATTAGCTTAGTATTAGCTTGAGTTAGGATGCATATTTACTGTCAACTCACTGTCAACTTAATATGCATTTTGAGATAAAACATGTAATTTTAATATTGCAGCCTGCACTGCAAACTTTGCTGAAGAAATATTTTTCTATTCATATATTTATTTTAAGGAAAAAATGTTTGAATGTTCTACCTCATATTTGTGAAACGTTCACCTGTTTGGCAAGTGTTTGTCATGATATGTTCTGACAATAAAGAGAAGTTTAAAACCACAATTTACACTCTGGTTAATACAACTTTCACTTAGGAGCAAAAATCTTCCTTTAAACTTGAAAGAAATAAAGATTTGACATATATCGTGATAATTATCGATATCGACTGATATAAAAAAAATTATCGTGAAAATTTTTTTGGCCATATCGCCCAGCCCTATATATATATATATATATATATATATATATATATATATAGCCAGTGGCACCGCCACCTTGGTGCTTTTAGGGTTATTCTACATGACATGACAAAAACGTAACCCCCGCTTTGACTGTCAAAAAGAAGTGTGCTGAAGAGCTTGCAGCAGTGAAGGCTCTGCAAAAGTGCGGATCGAGGGCACATTTTAACCACAAAGTATGCATGAGCAACCTTCTGAAAGGTCAGGTGTACATCAAGGTCTACATCTGTACTGTGTTTACATTATAGTATTTAGGGATGCGCCGATCCGATATTCAGGATCGTTATCAGCTCCGATACTGCCATCTTTGCCGGATCGGGTATATTTACACCGCTTTAATCAAACCACTCTTCTTTAAAACATTACGATGTGATTTGTTTCACATGTATTTTGTTACTCTTATTGAGCTATTTTGTCCACATACAGGACTCACTGCCAATCGTACGTGCTCACATCATTCTCTTTCTGTGAAAGCTGTTCTGCATTCACCAGTTTTCACTCTACAGCTGTTGACCAGAGCACTGAAATTATTTCTCACTTAAACTACAATCAAATGGATTTTCCCACACATTTTGCATTAGTCCTCTGCATGGCATTTTATTATTTTCTGCGCAGCTTCAGAAGTGCACGCACACAGCTTAGACCACATGACACGCACACACACTCAGTCACGAGAGAGGCGCGATCGAACTCTGTGTGTGTTTGTGTGTGAACAATGGAAACTCAATTTTGTTCATACAGGAAAATATTCAGACTAATGTCTTGTGGGAGCAACAGAATACATGTAACGGCATTATGTAATCAGGATACAAAAATCCAGTAACTGTAATTTGTTACAGTGAGTTCCATCAAAACAAGTAGTAATCAGATTGTAGTTACTTTTTGAAAAGGTATATAGTACTTAAAGCCACTTAATATAAAGTGGGATCCTTTTTTTATGAAATAATTTGTAACTGTATCGGAATACATTTTTAAAGTAACCCTCCCAAGCCTGGTCTTGTGTGGACGTCCGTTACTTTCACTTTTTAAGTTAGCGCTTTTTAAGGCCCCGATCCTACTGTATTACTGTGTGGATATTGATCCAATAGTTCTACCTGATTTTGAACACAAGAGGGCAGTATAGCAGCACTATGAATGATTTTTTACTCTTTTGACTAAAACATTCTGGCTGTTTTTAAAATTAGACATAAGTCTTAAATTTAAAAAAGGAATAAAATGGCTGTAGTTCCAATATTGGTATCGTTTATAGAAAAATAAATGGTGAATAATAAAATTTTTAGAAGATATGAGACGTTTCCTGATTCTCTTTTTGATATAATCCCTCGCCATAGTAAAACTGTTTGACATAATAAATATCCGTTCACAATTTAGTATCTTTAATGTATTTTCATAATTTTGAAGAAGTTTGGTGGGAATAATTAAAAAAAACACTTAAGAGGGGGTAATAAAAATGTAAAGGCTGCTTTTGCAAAACATTCACATACAGACCAAAATAACCGACTTTCCTGTTGGGCTGGCTTAAAGTTGTTTGGGCTAATGAGATCTATATGTGTACCGAGTTTAATATTATTACATGCAAGTGTGTTTGATTTATGGACCAAATTTTCAGACCAAGTTTATGGACCAAGTTAATTTAATTAATAAACTAATTATATAAAACTATTGTCAATGCACTACAATTAAACTGGTTATATGCCATTACTTATAAAAAATAAAAAACTTATTTAAAAAATACCAGGCATGCTTAAGGCATTTATTTTCTTTTATGCAGGCTACACACACAGCAGTGAAATGTGTGTGTGCCCCTCCCCCTGCACACACACACAGACATGCACACACACACAGGCAAACACACAGACAGAGACAGAGATGTAGGCTCAAACAGAGCATGACCAGATTCAAGCAAACATATCTTACTTTCTGTGGGTCCTAGCTAATAAGTGTCAATTAGAAAGTTGTCCGGCTCGAGGAGTACAATATACATACTGATTTTTGTAACTGTAGATAAAACTAACAACCCCACTTTTGTCAAAAGGTGGCGCTACTGAGCCCTCACCACGCCCGTTTCTGAAACTTTGCACATGTCTACTGGCTAATAAATGTGATGTGTCTGATGAGTTTCATGCAATTTGAAGCATGCTAAGGATCTCAGAAGCATCCTAAAAGAATGGTAAAGTTTGATGCGTCGCCACGGCAACAGTTTAAAAGATATCAAGAATCCATTCACAGGTCTTCATCTGCCGTATGTTTACATTATACAGATGAAGTTTGAAGCAAATCGGGTTAAAATAAGAGGGTGATTTTAAAGCATTTTGAAAGTGACACACTTCCTGCTGCCAGTTGGTGGCGCTATAACTTTGACACACAATAGTCACATCCATGTGATCGTCCTCTTACAGCGAACGCACTCCTGAAGTTTCATCAAGATCGGTTGATGTATGCTGAAGTTATGATACACTTCCTGTTTCACGTTTCTCGCCATGATTTCATTTCCTCGCCACGGCCAAAGCATTCGAGATATCAAAAATCCCCTCGCAAACTTTCATCCTCAATGTCTTGACTTCACTCTGACTGAGTTTCGTAGAATTTGGATAAGAACTCTAGGAGGAGTATTAAAAAATCCATTGCAAGTGTTTTACAAAGAACCTTAAATAACCGACTTCCTGTTGGGCTGGGGTAAAAAGTAAAAGTGCGACGTATATATGAAATGATGAGATCAACATGTGTACCGAGTTTCATATTATTACATACAAGCGTGTTTGATTTATGGACCAAGTGTTCGGACCCCATTCCAGGTGGCGCTGTCGAGCCCCCCTGCCACGCCCGGGTACCATCTTCAGCCCGGCCCTAATGGCGGCGGGTTCTGACCCGTGTGCAAAGTTTCAAGAGTTTTCGAGCACGTTAAGGGCCCCAAAAGTGCCCAAATAGTCGTATAAATAATAATAATAATAATAATAATAATAATAATAATAATAATCCTAAGGAAAACAATAGGGCCTTCGCCCTTTCAGGGCTTGGGCCCTAATAATAATAATCCTAAGGAAAACAATAGGGCCTTCGCCCTTTCAGGGCTTGGGCCCTAATTTAACATTTTAATTAACCCTCAGGTGTTCTTCGTTTCGGAGTCACACTTGTTATCTTCCCCGTCAAAAGTGACCGGACACCTAAAAATGAAACCAATGCAATTCATTTTTTTCTATAATATTTATTCATTTTAATATAGTATTTTGAGACAATTTAATTGAATTTATTAATATTTATGTAACATTTATGGTTTATTTTTGCCATGGAAATATATATATTCTTTTTTTTTTAAATATTAATTCAGTATTTTAGTTTAATATAGAGTCTAGGCCTTCAGAAAAAAAAAATTTTTTTTGAAGAAAATTAGCACCATCTGGTTACTGCATAGAGAAAAAGTGTAGAATCATGGAGTAACCACGAGATGGCATGCACAGCTCTCTATGTTTAAGAACACATTTTTTTGTTGTTGTTTGTGGTGGATTTGAATATATAGTTGAAATAATCTCAAAAACTATTTCTTATAAAAAAATTGACAAAAATACAAAAATTCACATTTTTTTTTTCTTCATTTTTTTTTTTACAATTTCCCATTCATTTCCTATGGGGGTCATTTTTGACCAAAGACCACAAGTGGGACTATTTTTTTTAAGACCACTTAGCATGCTCAGATCATGACCTCATTTTTTTGTGTGTTCACATACATAATGCCATAAAAGTCACCAAGTTTCGTAACATTGCGACGAAGCTGTGATTTTTAAAAATTCAAAACATACTTTTTGTAATCAAAATGTATTGGTGTGTATGTGTATAAAAGTGTGTTTGTATGTGTGTGTGTTGGTGGGTGTGTCTGTTTTGCACTATAGATGTTGTAGAGAGTGTCACCCCTTTCCTGTGTACTTTTTTTTTTTTTTTAGAATTGTGGCCGATTTGTAGATTTTACATAAAAAAATTCAGATAATTTTTTTTATTATTTTTTTTTTTGTCAATTTCCCATTCATTTCCTATGGGTCGGTCATTTTGACAGATAAGCAAAAGTGTGACTCATTTTTTTACTACCACTTAAATTGCTCGAATCATGACCTCAATTTTTTTATGTGTTCACATACCCAATGACATAAAAGTCACCAAGTTTCGTAACATTCCGATGAAGCTGTGATTTTTAAAATTTCAAAACAGAAAATTTGTTGGTCAGAAATGACCGAAGAGCAGCTGCGGGTTAAGGATCAATATTTCCTTCCTGGAACTGATTTTTTTAGAGCCATTTTTTTATAGGGAGATACCTTGGGTAACTATTAGGTGCACCTACAGTGCAATTCATTTATTTGAGTAATATATATTCTGCCCCATATATATATTTGCGTCTCATTTGATGCTAAAGGGTGCCATGTTTATGACGCCTTGGGATGAGAATGGGCTCGGCCTTCAGAGCTCATTCTGCCAGGAGTATGCCAGCCTCCAACGCCTTAATTTTGAACGAATTTACCTGAATTTTTGAAAATAGTGGCATCAATCGTGTGTATTATGTGTTTAGTCTTCAAACACACTCGAAGTGCTCAACCAATCACGACACACTGGTTCAGCCGACCGATCAGAGCACATTGTTCTTTTCAGAAGGAGGAGCTTCATAGAGACAGGAACTAAACAGAGCACAAAACACAACAAGCGTATCGGTGAGAACACTCGTTTAAACAGCACACACACCCGTTTGACTGCACGTCACATTTATGACATTATTGATACTGCTTGCATTTGTAATACGGGACATACATTAATGGGCTTTTTACACTGTCAGATACAATAAAAGAGCGAGAGCACAAAAAACCTGCCTACCTTACGAAAAATTTGCATTGCATTTACAATCCGGTGAAAACTAACAATTGGACAAGCAGACAAAGGGAGTTTGGATTCGAGAAAAATTCGGACGGAAGATGGATTCGAGAAAAAAATGGTGCTGAACACACCATGAATGTTATTTGTGTGGGATATAGGAATTATATCCTCAGATTAACACACACACATCTAGCAATGATGCAGAGCATGAAATAGGAGGAAAGTAGAGTTGATATTATGTGGTGTGTGAAACATGTAGGCACATTCTCTCTCTCTCTCTCTCTCTCTCTCTCTCTCTCTCTCTCTCTCTCTCTCTCTCATTTGATCTGCTGTCATTCTGATCTGCCTGCAGCAGTGCTCTTCTCTCACTGTCATGGGTTTAGTGTGTGATGCTTCCTCTCCATCTGCACCTCAGCTCAACACATTTATTCCAGTAGTGCAGTATTCCTGCAGTCTCGCAGAGGAGCCGGAGCGCTTGTTAAGCATGACTTCTCTGCTGCTTTTAGCTTTAGGACTCTGATTTTACATTGAGCATCAAATGGTGACTTAAAAATAGCACCAAACAACATTACTCTTCAAATCAAATATTACTTTGCAGAGTAACTGCAGAGGCTCAACCTTATGCGAAATGCTTAATATGACAGGCTTGGACAGGAGAATTGACGTTTTAGCTTTGCATTGTATTTATAATATATATAGTCCATCAAAACAACCAATTCTTGTTTTCTTTTTATGAAATATTGCTGCATTTACTTAAATGATTTATTAAATGCTCATCTTTTTTTAATTCATGTGCCTGATAATCTTGAATCAGAATATCTTCCTCTCCCTCTTGCTGCATCTCTTCTCTGATGACGAGGGAGGGGCTATAACCTGTCACTCACATGAGATCCACCAATAGCAAACCACAACCATCCAATCAATTCCCCACAGACACAATCAAGCCCCGCCCTACATTTGTTTTTGTTCCAGAAGCCATTTCAGATGTATATTTCATTTCAAAAAATATTTGCCAATGGGGTGAGAAAAATAAATTTAATTTAATGGGGTCGTGACATGAGTAAAATGTTTTGGCAATTTGTTTCAAAGCTTAAAGCTACACTGTGTGATTTTTACCCCCATCTAGAGGTAAAAAGGTATATTACCATCTAGTGAATATTAGTTTGTGTTCCTCTCAATTCCGATTTCGTTTTAACTCCTACGGTGGCCAATGTAGTCCAAGATTAACATGGCTTCCAGTTCGACCTCGTCCATGAGTGTTAACTCAAACGTAAACGCGAAAGGCGAAGCTTGAATTAACGGGTATGTCCCTCTTTGGCTAATGTACTTTCAAGATGGAGGGGCAACATGGCGACCGACATTAGAACCCCTTACCCGTATGTATTTTCAGTGGCATATTATACACTCACGAGAATACTTTATTACTTGAACGACGTAAATACACATTAATGAGCACATATATTTTTGAAAGAACTAAGTGTTTGTAGCTAAGAATAAACTAAAAGAGTTACATAGTGTAGCTTTAAAATGTCCGCAATTATTTCATTTATTTGTTAATATGTGCACTTTTGTTATGAATGTTAACCTGTATGTTCATAATAAGTGTTAATTGCTCCTAAAAATTATATGTGGTGCTGTAGGCACTCGCTATTGTACAGTACGTAAAACACCTGGCGGTTTTGATGCTACATGCATATTTTGTTGTAAAATAACAATGCATTCTCATCCCAAGGCGTTATATTTGACACTTTTGCAAAAGCGTAAAAATACGGCGCTCGTGGTACCCTTTAACGTCTAATTAGACGCTTTGGTTATGGTTAAGTTTAGGTGTGGGGTGGGGTTAGGGTTAGAACACTAGGGGGCGCTCGATATTTACGCTTTTGCAAAAGCGTCGTATATGGCGCTTTGGGATGAGAACGGTCAGAAAATAAGGCTTGAAAAAAGACACATCATTTTACGCCATCGACCATAGGCCACGCCCACTGGCGTCTGGTTGCTTAGTGCGCAGGTACGCGTGTTTTGTTGCGCCACGTCAATAGAAAATGGAACCCGTTATAATCACTGACGCTGGATTATACAGTACACAGACACCCATTCAGTTTCTGACGTACTCAACGCACTTGAGTCTGACAACAGGACAAATAGAAGAGTGAATGGAAGAGTAACGCAACATTCGCTTTCATGTGTTCTTCTCTGTAGAGACTTCAGAAGGACACACACTCAAGGAACAAGTGGACGTTTTATTTTAATGGCGTCCCAGATCGTTTCAGACAGATTATGGGCCCTATTTTAACGATCTGAAACGCAAGTGTCAAAGCGTATGGCGCAAGTAACTTTGTAGGCGGGTCCCGGCGCTATTGCTATTTTCCCCGGCGGGATAAGTGCGTCTTGCGCCTGGTGCAAATCTAAAAGAGGTTGGTCTGAAGTAGCTTCATTATTCATAGGTGTGGTTTGGGCGTAACGTGAAATAAACCAATCCGAGCGCCATCCAACATACCCTTTAAGAACAGGTGCGCATGTTGCATGACAGATTGTTATTATAACGGCGGGTTTACCAGGGGCGCGCCAGGAGCGTTCACAGGAGATGAGACTGACGTTCTTGTCAGGGCAGTGAAAGACAGAAGTGACTTTATATGGGGATGGGAGAAACTCTCACACATCAGTGTTGGTTAAACATTATAGCCTATACGTATGTTTCCTGCCACTATTGGGCAAACAGGTCTGATCCTTTAGTACTACAATAGCCTTAAATAAATGGGTAATTCGGTTTTTTCATCTTTATGTAAACCACATTGATTTCCCTCTTGTGTTAATATTTTTCCTTGTTATAATGTATGATTTGCAAAAATAAAAACTACTGCATCTATGTTGATGAGAGAATCTGTGTATGCGCGTTGGGTACCCGCTGCATTATGGGCAAGCATGCGCGCTTAAAATAGCATTATGAACAACGCGCAACGCGCCACTGACTTTAGACCAGGTTTTTTCTGGTCAGTGGCACAATTGTGTTCTGGAAGTGTAAAATAGCACCAGGGAATGTTTGCGCCGAAATAAGCCTCCTTTTTGGGCCGATCCGCCTAGGGAGCGCAAGTTCATTTCCTAGTTTACCGACGTGCGTCTGTGGAGAGAAAAATCCCGCTTTGCGCGCGTGCAAAATAGGAATAAGACATGCGTTTGTGTATAAAGTCATTTGCGCCGGGTGCAAGAAAGGGCCCTATATGTTTGTTCGGAGCATCTGGCTGCAGATAGTTTTGTAAACGAGGTCGAGGCGCATGCAATGTAATGGAGAGTTCACAAAGAAACTTTTGTTGAAAGATGAAGCAGCCGACGTTATTGGATCTGGGAGCAGAATAAAAACAGATCATTTCAGACAGGGAGTCAAGAAATATTTCTTCTGAATTGTTTTGTTTTTGTTGATTTAGGAATATTTAGATATTTGTACTGGAAACCAAGAAGAAAAAACCAAGAGGTTCTCATCCCAAGGCACTTTTGACATTTCGTCGACATCGAACGCACATGGCACCCTTTAGAGTCAATAGAGAGTCTTTAGAGACGCAGATATATATGAACCAGAAGGCGCCTCCTAGTGGTCTAACCCTAACCCTACCCCAGACCTAAACCTACCCATAACCGAACAAAGCTCTGTGTGTGTTATATTGACGCTAAAAGGTGCCATGTGCGTTGGATTTTGACGAAATTTCAAAAGCGTCACTATATGACGCCCTAGGATGAGAATGCGTTGGGAAAAATACTGAGTAAGGGAATCATTTTATACAGTGCTGTTGTTTCTGTGTCTCCACTTTCCATCCGTGTCTCGCGCTGTCTAATTGAGCAGCATTAGTCGCGGCGGCAGCAGGAAGTGGAGCGTTGGTACGTGACCTCTTTGCTTCGCTGTCACTTCCTCTGGGGTTCCCGTAGTAACAGAGGTCAGGGTGACTGTAGGCCGAGCGAGCTCCTCCTCATTCCTCACTAATTACATCTGATGTCTTCGCTCGGCATAACTGAATTCACTGAGATCCGTTTCGAAGGGTCGTGTACGTACAAGCTTTATGCATGATGTACATCCTCATCTTCTTTATCTCCCCTTTACTTTTTCTGTCTCATTAAAATCAAACTGCAGATTTTTCAAGTTCAAACCCTAAAACTTACATTTTTTTTTAATTTCTGGGAGCCATAGCCGCTTTATTTTAGCTGTATTTGGAACAGACGGCTGAAATATTTTCCTGATTGTTCTTCAGGATAAGGTCTTGTTCTGTATTTTTCTGTAACCAACACACACACACACACTCTCTCTCTCTCTCTCTCTCTCTCTCTCTCTCTCTCTCTCACTCATACACTCACACACCATACATCAGCATGAACGAGCTTAAGATTTTGTGTATAATCCAGCTTTCACTGAAAGAGAGAGAGAGAGAGAGAGAGAGAGAGAGCGAGAGTGAGAGAGGTTGGTTGAGAGGTATAATGTCTGCTGGATGGTGTTAGTGTAATGCTCATGATGCAGATGCCTTCAAAAACACCTCCATTCAGCCACCGTTATCACTCTGTCTTCACTAAAATAAGATTTTACATGTTTCTACATGCTAAATCTGAGTAGAATCTGTCCGAGAACACTTTAGGTTTGTATTCTTCAATATGTCTTCTATGTAAGATTCATTCATTTTACATATTACATTCAAATTACCCTAGATTTTAACGTTTTCTGACTGGTGATGGCTCACGTTCAACTCATCACCATTTTGCAGTGCAGGACTAGTAGGGCATTGCTATGAGGTTGCCATGGTGCTTTCTATGTAGTTTATATATATATATATATATATATATATATATATATATATATATATATATATATAATTTTCATTTATATATATATATATATATATATATATAATTTTTATCATTTATCATATATATATATATAATTTTTATCAAGTTTGTATATTTAAGTTCAGTAATTTCACTTAAATGGCAATGAATATTACCTATTTATTGTCATTTAAGTGAAATTACTGAACTTAAATATAAAAGTTTGATAAAAATGGTCATTTTAGGAGAAAATTTCGAATGGCATTTAGAGGCTTTTGCATCTGAAAACTTCTCATATATATATATATATATATATATATATATATATATATATATATATATATATATATATATATATTCTCCATTCACCATTCAAAAAAAAAAAAATCACAAACTTCTCAATAAGCCACATTTCAATTGTTTGCTGAACATCATAATTCAGGTGATGCTGAAGAGCTTTTTTGATAAACTGAAACGTGAAATGTTTCACGCAGAGCAGCAGAGGAGATATCCACACACACTCACACACACTGTCACGTCACCACACCGCCATCTAGTGTATGGCAGCACTCTGATTTCCGTCTCCACCTAGTTCTATATTTTCCCTTTTTTATCATCATGACAGCAAAGTCTCTGCGTAAATCCTGCTGTTCTAAAGGCATTTGGCAGAAATCTAGAAGTCTCCGTGATGCTGCACGACTGGCAGATTAATTCTCACATCCTCTGGCGTGTTAATTGTGGAAAAACTGATTGATGTGCTCCTCAACATCCAACTGATACATTGCCATTTGCATACAAATTGAGTGTGGGGAGCAACTGTGTATTTTTAAAGTGAAGGACTTCATGTGTGAATGTGACAATGAAGGCAAGCGTTGGATGGGTGGTTCTGTCAAAAAATTCATTTGAACAATTATAATATAAATGCAGTTAAAATATTGAATATATTTTTTTTATTCTTGAATTAAAATTCAAAAACTGTCAATTTTGCATATTTAAATATTCTATTCAAATTTTATGAATTCCACACTCACTGTGGTGGAGTTAAAATAATGCAATAATTTATTTGTGTGTGTGTGTGGGGGGGGGGGGATATTTCTTGAAAGATTTCTTGATTTCTTCTTTTAAACGTTCTCTCTCAGCTACTGGCAGATCTTTTGGCCTGTTGAAGGTTACTGGTGTGCCTCTTTGCTGGTGTAAAGGATTATGCATTGATGCTTAACGGGCAATGAAGAATTAGCTGCTATCAAACACATCTGAATAGCATACCATACTGTTACTATTTCTGCAGTGAACAGATTTTCTCTATGGATGGAATACCAGGATGACCAATATTGAAATGTGTACCTTTATAACAGTGCAAACTGTGTGGAATAAAACTGAAACCCATAATGAAAAGTACCCACCTTCCAGTTCCAGGGTATTGAATGAACTGGATGAGAGATGTTATCTGGGGTTCTTAACAGGAACTCCTCGACTCATTATTTAACAAGACATCCGGTATTTAGATTTACAGATTAATTTAGGCATTTACATAATGCCTTGCATTTCCCATCACTAACAAACTATCCTGAAATATACCAAAAGTTTTGAGCCATTAAGAATACACACATATAGGAAAATAATTCATACTTTTATTCAGCAAGGATGCATTAAATTGATCAAAAGTAATTTCTTTCGAATAATTTTTCTTCTTTTGCACTTTCTATTCATTAAATAATCCTGAAAAAAATGATCAGTTAAGTGTTTGCCACATTGTGGCTGTAATGAGCACACAACAATCTGAGATAACAAAGAACAGTCTTTTTAACTCAATTCTCCGAACACAGCAATCAACAGGAGAATGTGACGAGGAGAATATAACAACCTCATAACCATAAACTATATTGGACAATCAACAGACACAACTCAGGGTTTAAATACGCAGGGAGAGTAATCAAAATAAGTACAAACAGTTAAGTTAAATCAGTAACCAATTGTGGCATAAAGAGCACAGGCAAACCAGAATAGGAAACAAAGTGAAAACAAAACTAAAACAGAACACACATTACATTAGTCGCCCCCCTTCCAGAAGGTATGTCCCTGCGCCCATAACAAGTCCAACCAAGGAGGGAGGGAGCAGGCTTTGGAGGAGGACGAGGGTCTGGCAAAGGGCAGGACACCGGAGGGAATGATAGAAGGAGAGACCAAGGCAGCGATTATTATGATGGGAGGATCCAGGAGAAGAAGTAGCCAGATGGGAACCCCGAGTGAAGCTAGGACGACTGAGTCAAAGGAGGGAGGAGCCATGGGGGAAACTTGGCTGAAGACACCAGAGGGGGCAGCTGTCGGAGACAAGGCCGATGGAGGTGGAGACCCAGGTAGAGCTGAGGAGCCGATGAGACCCAGGTAGAGCTGATGAGCCGATGAGACCCAGGTAGAGCTGAAGAGCCGATGAGACCCAGGTAGAGATGAAAGCCGATGAGATCCAGGTAGAGCCGATGAGACCCAGGTAGAGCTGAAGAGCCGATGAGACCCAGGTAGAGCTGAAGAGCTGATGAGACACAGGTAGAGCTGAAGAGCCGATGAGACACAGGTAGAGCTGAAGAGCCGATGAGACCCAGGTAGAGCTGAAGAGCCAATGAGACCCAAGCAGAGCCGATGAGACCCAGGTAGACTGAAGAGCCGATGAGACACAGGAACAGTTGAAGAGCTGATGAGCCGATGAGACCCAGGTAGAGCTGATGAGCCAATGAGACCCAGGTAGAGCTGATGAGCCGATGAGACCTAGGTAGAGCTAAAGAGCCAATGGGACACAGGTAGAGCTGAAGAGCCGATGAGACACAGATGAGCTCATGCGACACTGATGGCTCTGGAGACAGTGGTGAAGCTGCAGTGATGAGTGTCCGAGGTGGAGCCAGGGTGCAAGAGGGCAGAGGAGAAGCCAGTGTGTCTGAAGACCAATGTGGTGCCAGCGGAGCTGAAGGGGTGGAGGAACGAAGCACAGCTGAAGTTCATGGTGCTGGCATGGGCGAGATGCCAGCAGACGAGAGAGCCTGGTGGAGCCACAAGACAGTGGTCCCAGTTGGGAGCCAGGGGATCATTGTGCTGAGGTGGAGCTGGAGACTGGAAGGCCCAAGGTGGATTGGTGGATTTGCTAACACACCTGGTCTGGCTCTCTGTGGGGCTCAGGCTCTTTGGCAATGGTATGCTCAGTCCTCTTTACTAGCTCGTGCATCGTGGCAGGCTCAGGCTCACTGTCTGCGGTGGGCTCTGGCATTCGCTCTGTGAAGTGTGTGGTGGCTTTCTGGCCTCTGGGTCTGGAGTGAGACTGGTGATGTCCTGCACTAGGCAGATAACGAACGCCAGTCCATTGTTTACCAGCACCCACTCCGAAACTGAGGTAAAATCCTCTCTGAGAGAGTTCATTGTGAGGCGTGCCTTGGAAGAGGTCCTGATAGTGAGTTATGCATGTCAGATATAAAAGTTTCCTTGTATGGTCCTCCAGCGAACGGTCATTCTGATCCAGGCAAAGTAGTTGGACGGCTGGTTGGTCCAATTGAATGGGAAATTAAAAAAAAGAAACCGTTATTATATTAAACCATTATAATATTATTTTTTTATATACATGTATTATCATATATTTGCGATTTGTACTGTATGTTGCTCACACACACACACACACACACACACACAAATGCTTCTTTTGAATGGCAGTCAATAGAGAAAGATCCTTTTAGTTGTGAAGGTCAAAGGTTCTCATCATCTGAAACATTATTTGAACTGACTATCAAAAATTATTACAGAATGGAGAAATTTGATGCAGTTTATAAATGAAAGCTATGTGCCGAAACAAGTAATACTAACAAGTCTCTGTTTCTCTTTCTGGCTTTGTTTTTTACAGTCTGATGATCTGGATCCCTTCCAGGACATTTTAGAGGACAGCGCGTACACTACTGATGTTGGCATTCCCAGTCCCAAACCAAAATTTCCGCCTTGCAAAGAAAGCAAAAAGGACCTGATAACGTAAGCAAGAGTGATCACCCACCATACCATGTTTCACCAGCCTTTACATTGTTCTACTGTCTCTTCCTGTTCTACTTCTCTTCTTTATCATCTCTCACTCTTTGCTTCAACATGCCACATGATCTGACATAAACATAGTGTCAGAAGGCAGAGTATGCTTACTTATATAACGCTTTAAGGATTTTAAACATTCAAACAGCTTCTCCCTAGGATGTGATGTGATTTTAGGACTTAAGCACTCTTGCAGACTGAAGCTAAACTGGAAACAATGAACAATAAAAACAGCAGCATAGATATTTGGCCAACACTCTGCATTAACCGCCAACCGTTAGCTGTCAATTTAACACATTTATTCAATTATCTAAAGAGAAACACATTTAAAAATGTTTCTCTGCATGATATATGATGATGCAAGTGTTCCTCCGGATTTAGATCTAGCTATATTGTATTTATAGCCTTGGCTAGCACTTATATCAGTATTGGTCAGTTTCATTCCTTTAAGAGATTTAAATGTTGCTATTAAGAGCTTTTTAAGAGAATTTTACATTGGTCAACTGTTCTATTGAGTGAATTAAATATTGGTCAATTTTCTTCCATTAAGATATTTAAATGACCGTCTGTCTGAGTTTTAGTTGACTCTTAGTTGGTTTTTCATAGTCTCATTGTTTCCTTTTCTGTTTCCTTTATTGGCATTTTTATTCATTGTTTTATTAATGCACCCAACCCGATCTCACGACCAAGTCGTACGAATTCGACGAATGATTAAAAGTGGCTAATTCGTAACAATTCATATGACCTCACTCGTACAAATTAGTACGATTTTGCTAAATCGTACATATTTTACGAATTGGCCAATTCGTATGAATTCGTACGAATGACCTACCCCTTACCCCGCCCCTAAACCTAACCATCACGTGGGTTTAGACAAATCGTACAAATTCGTACGAGTGAGGTCGTACGAATTAGTACGAATTAAACATTTTTTACTCATTCGTCGTATTCGTACGAATTGGGAGTGAGATAGTGTTGATGCACCTCACCCGTTTCTCGTTTCTTTCATTTGTTTTCCTTGGTACAGGTACGTTTTTGTTCCGTTCTCGTTAATGAGAAGATTGACGTAAGATTGGCAGATAAGATTGTTCTGTTGGCCTGTTTGACATTATTGAATCCAAAAAAAATTCTATTTTTTAAATTTGTTTTTCATCTAAATTTCTTTTTCATCTTTGCGCTTAACAACGGCTTGACAATCCTCCAAATCCTCCTCCTCTCACAAGGCGATTGTTCTCCTGAGGAACAATTTTAAATATCTTCCACCCCGTCCAGCAAACCAACACAAACCTTGTTTAGGTTTTTACAGGCAGGTCTGGAGACAGCCCTCTGGGAACATTTCTGGAATACATCAACTCTGTACTTAAACATTGTGGATCTCCCTTTACTATTTCTGAGAGATAGGAGAATCATCCATTGCCAGCGCCCACAGTCCACAAAGTACCATCTGCTTAAGTAGCTAGACCCAGTCCCAGAGCCACAGAGAGCAAAGTCTGATCAGGTGCTTGAGCAGCCACTTACATCCCTAATGGAGCCTAACCCCTGAGGGTACGTTCACCCTAGAGCCCAAGTTTTGGAGTTTGACCAGAAGTGAGAGCCAATAGTTCTTCGACCATTTCCAAGTCTCCTTTTTCTTCGAGGAATAAGTCTTCTTCGTCGCCAATGCTCCCGCTCAGCACCAAGTCTACAGTATGTTGCTCTCGGACAGCCTCCCAATTTTTTCTCTTCTCCCTATGCCATCTGGTTCTTCGGCCCCATCTCGATTGGCTCCCTTTGGCCCTTCAGGTCCTTCTTCACTGGCTTCATCAAGCAGCTCAGATCCGCCTTGATCTTTCAGGTCTCCAGCTCCAGCCTGGTGTATAGATCCCCTGGCTCCACCTTGGACCTCCGAGCCCTGGACTTCACCTCAGCCTGTCGACCCATCATATTCACGTTGACTCCACACTCCCTCTGGTCCACAGTGGTCCATCATCCATTAGGCTACACCAGGCTCCCTCATCACTCTGGCTCGGCCTCTTTCAGTTGTCACCCTGGTTGTGCCAAAGACAACGAGTCCTCTACCTACACCTCATCCCTCCACCAATTTGGCTCCAACAGTCTCTTGCTTACCTCCAGCTCCACGGTTTACCTCTCTCCCTCCTTCTCCACCTCAGTCCCACAAGTCTATTGTTCCACCCCAGCCCTCCAATTCTGGTTGTTCTACCCTCTGACACAAGAAATAAACCCAAATATGGATCTAGCTTCAGCCCAATCCTCCTCCTCTCACAAGGTGATTGTTCTCCTGAGGAACAATTTTAAATATCTTCCACCCCGTCCAGCAAACCAACATAAACCTTGTTTAGGTTTTTACAGTCAGGTCTGGAGACAGTCCTTTGGGAACATTTCTGGAGTACATCAACTCTGTACTTAAACGTTGTGGATCTCCCTTTACTATCTCTGAGAGATAGGAGAATCATCCATTGCCAGCGCCCACAGTCCACAAAGTACCATCTGCTAAAGTAGCTAGACCCAGACCGAGAGCCACAGAGAGCAAAGTCTGATCAGATGCTTGAGCAGCCACTTACATCCCTAATGGGGCTCAACCCCTGAGTTTTGGAGTTTGACCAGAAGTGAGAGCCAATAGTTCTTCGACCATTTCCATGTCTCCTTCTTCTTCGAGCAATAAGTCTTCTTCGTCGCCAATGCTCCCGCTCAGCACCAAGTCTATGTTGCTCTCGGACAGCCTCCCAATTTTTTCTCTTCTCTTCTGGACTTCACCTTAGTCTGTCGACCCATCATATTCATGTTGGCTCCACACTCCCTCTGTTCCACAGTGGTCCATCATTCATTAGGCTACACCGGGCTCCCTCATCACTCTGGCTCGGCCTCTTTCAGTTATCACCCTGGTTGTGCCAAAGACAACGAGTCCTCTACCTACACCTCATCCCTCCACCCATTTGGCTCCAACAGTCTCTTCCTTCCCTCCAGCTCCACGGTTTACCTCTCTCCCTCCTTCTCCACCTCAGTCCCACAAGTCTGTTGTTCCACCTCAGCCCTCCAATTCTGGTTCTTCTACTCTTTGGCTACTCATGGGTCTCCACCATACCTGGCTTCACCTCAGTCAGTCTGGCTTATGGCTCCTCCTTGGTTCCTGCCCTGGTCCTGCCTCCAGGTGTTTCTTTTGGGGATCACTCCCTGGCTCTTACCACCATCATCCACTACCTGGCTTCTTTTTCTTCCTTGGTTGTCTCTTCCACCACCTCTGCATCCTCCCCCTAAGCCCCCTCCCCACCCTCCTCTGTTGGACTGTAGGTAATGTCACATTATGTCGGACTCTTATTGGTTTTTCATAGTATCATTGCTTTGTTTTTGGTTTCCTTGGTTGGCATTGTTGGCTGTTTCTAATTTCTTTAATTGGTTTTCGTTGGTGTATATTTAACCTAACCTAATCCTATTTTCTGTCAGTTTTCGTTCCGTTCTCATCAATGTATGATTGTTGTTCTGTTCAGGTCTGTTGATATTATTGAATCTAGAGTATTTGGGGTTTTTTGAGTCGTAAATAAATAGAGACGTCTGCAGTTAGATCCGGCTGTGACTTGACACTGTCGGTATTGTTAAGAGATTTTAATAAATTGAAAGTCAGTCATTCTCAAAAAGTGTTAGTGAAAATATGATCAGATGTTGCAGATGAAAAGTCTGAAAATTACAACAACCCTCAGAAAGCATCAATGAAGATATGATTAGTTGTCTTAAGTGGAACAAATAGCCCATCATCAAATAGTCTGATTTTAGTTTAACATTTTACAAATTGAGTTAGCAGACATTTATGTAAAAATGTTAAGAAATTTAGGGTATGGGTTTAATTTTAATTAGTATCATATTTGATCTGAGCCACTGTGGTGGAAAATGAAAGGTTTTGGTTGATAATATCACAGAGAATGTCCCCACTATTGGAACAATGGGAAGTAGTATCTTCATTTGTCAGTTGAGATTCATTTCATTCATTAATCAACACGTCATATATTTAATCGTATATAGATATATAAAATAAATTGGCAGCCTTAATGAAAACTCAAACATGTACCCCGGTAATGCACACAAAGGTGTTGAAATGCTCACCTGGGGACTAGATTGAAGTGTTGCCATTTTTACCAGACTTTTTTTTTTTTTACTTTTGGTAGTATAATATTTTGTTTCCTTTATTATGTTTTGGATTTTGGCCTTTCATTCTGTCTATTTTTTCTGGAGACAGATGTCCAACACCAGGGTGTGATGGGAGTGGTCACGTAACCGGTAATTACGCCTCACATAGAAGGTGTGACTCCATTTTTTAATGGTGGATTCAGTTCAATGAATTTATTGTTTTCAGCTTACTTATCAGACTGCCTATCCATGTTAACCCTTTCAATATTTCACCAAAAATCCTGGGACAAGTGCTAATAACTAAAACAGGTTTTATTATTGGTACCAATTCTCAGCCGTAAGTTAACCATATCGACACCACCCTTTAACCAGAAACCCCAAAACTGAGCCATAACACAGCCTAATCTTACAAGTGCTAATTTCAAGAGAATAAAAACCATTATAATGCTTTGCTATTCAGAGGGTTACTAAATACAGAGTAGATGTCCTTTCGCTTGCACCATGTATTTATTGCATTTGTGGATTATGTGTGTGTGTGTGTGTTTGTTTTTTAGCATTAGTAGCATGTCTTACCACTAGTTTATTTAACTAACATCTGAATATGCTACCTTTTAGTCTTTCAGGTTGTCCTTTAGCAGATAAAAGCATTCGGAGTATGATGGCCACCAACTCACAAGAACTCAAGTAAGTATCAAACTGTACTGCACAGACATGGCTCATACTCAGGAATCAGTGTCATTTGTGCCTGAAAACGACATTTCATTTGTTAACCCTCTGGGGTTGTTCGTTTCAGAGTCACACGCGGGGTGTTCGGGTCCAGATGGACCCAAAGGCCGGGATTCATATTTAAAAAAAGAAAATCATGATTTTTTTTTTACTCATTTTTTATAATATTTTTTCTTTTCTTTTTTTGTGTTTTGAGAAAATTTAAATATATATATATATATATATATATGAAGAGTTCAGATGCAAAAACCTCTAAATGCCATTTGAAATTTTCTTCTAAAATGACCATTTTTATCAAACTTGTATATTTAAGTTCAGTAATTTCACTTAAATGAAAATTAATAGGTAATCTTCATTGCCATTTAAGTGAAATTACTGAACTTAAATATAAAAGCTTGATAAAAATGGTCATTTTAGAAGAAAATTTCAAATGGCACTTGGAGGCTTTTGCATCTGAACTCTTCATATATATATATATATAACATAATAGAAAAAATATTTTAAAAAAATATATATTTTTTTGAATTTTTTTAAAACTGTATTTCATTTTAGAGTCAAGCCTAGGCCTCATAAAAGTAATTTTTGAAATGAGATGGATGCCATCTGGTGGACAAACTGAGCATTTTAAAAATGCAAAACACATGTATATTCTGAATTTTTGGTGTATTTGTGTATAAAAGTGTGTTTGTGTGTGTGTGTGTGTGTGTGTCTGGATGTGTCTGTTTTGCATTCTTGATGTTTTATAGATTCACCCCTTCACCATTGTGTGCTTTTTTTCTGGATCGTGGCTGATTTGTAGATTGTACGCACAAAAAAACTCAGTATTTTCACATTTTTGTCAATTTCCCATTCATTTTCCATGGACCCGAACACCCCAAGTGTGACTTTTTTTTTTACAACCACTTGGACTATTCACACCTGTCCCCAATTTTTTTTGGGTGTTCAAATACCAAATACCAACAAAGTCACCAAATTTCGGACCATTCTGAGGAAGCTGTGATTTAAAAAAATATATATTTTAATTCTTCGGGTCCAATTGGGCTGAACAACCCCTGGGTTAAATTCTATTAGCACCTGCAGGTGATAGGTGTGTGGGAAATCATTGAGCTTAATTGGTTACAAATCGGATCTTTACGGTGATTGGTCAGGTGAGCACAACCATTTCTAGGGTTTACAAAGAATAGGTTGAAAAGGGAAAAACATTTTGCATTTCTGTTGAGACATTCAGATGGTAGAGTCTGAGAATTTGGGGTAAATAGAATGAGAACATGGATCAGGGCTCTTCTTGTGCATGCTGGGCAGTAACAGGGTGTATTTCTGTCCCAGGTGCTCGACCCCGGGCTGTGATGGCTCGGGACACATTACTGGCAACTACGCTTCACACAGAAGGTAATGCACACACACTCCCTTGTGAAAAAGAAATGCACTTGTATTGTATGTAAAACATAAAAAAATGCATTTGCCGATAATATTAATGAAATATAGGGCCACTTGGGTGTAATTTGAGTACACTTTCATGTTTCTTAACACACTCGAGTACACTTGTAAAAATTGCTTCAAATAAATTTCAAATAAATTGTTTTAATCATCTTTTGTCTAAAGCACACTAAAGTACTTGATTATAATTTAACAGTATTCAATGTTACATTTAAATTTCATTTATATTAAATCTACTAAATTACAATTTCATCATAACAAATATGTAATTACAAGATATACAAGTTTTAAAAGAATGTTTTAAAGTTAATTTAAATTTAACATGAATTATTATCAGCACAGTACACTTTGACAATACTTTGAAGACAATAGAAACATTATGAAATGATATATAAAGTTCTACTTAAGTGCGCCATAGAGCACTCATTGCATTTAATGTAAATTTAAATTACTGTATATTATGTAATTGTAAATAGCATGCAATTAAATGTCTGAAAACATTACATTCAGTGTATTCTTCAAAAGTACATTTATATAATAAGTACTCGTTTTAAATGAATCCTAAAGTGTAATTTTTCAACTTTTCGAAGCAACAACCGCTTGTTTTTCCCCAGTTTGTCAGGATGTCCACGAGCTCGGAAGACTGGAATAAAGATAACACACAGTAAAGAAGACAAGGAGGACCAGGAGCCGATCAGGTAAATACTGCAAATGTAGTTATTACCAGCAGGTAGTTCAAAAATAGCCAATGTTTAACATTAAAGCTGCAGTCCGTAACTTTTTTGTGTGTTCAAAGTTTATAAAATGGTTATAATAAGCGAATACAAGTACATCATGAATCGATGTGCCAAACCATGTTTTTTGTCTTATCCTGAATCACTGGGGGACACCTATAATAAGTGTTTATATGCGTAGTATCAGTTATTATTAATATTTTGAATATTTTGTACTAGCTAAAAATAAAAAGCGTTTACGATTTTTTTAAAGTTTATTTTCTTTCAAGTAACGAAAACGTAAAATGACATTGATTTAGCTTGTCTGACAGAGATCCCGTGTAACAGTGGCTTGTTTGTGTTTGCAGGTGTCCGGTGCCAGGATGTGATGGCCAGGGTCACATAACGGGTAAATACGCGTCCCACCGCAGCGCGTCAGGCTGCCCTCTAGCGGCCAAACGGCAGAAGGACGGCTACATCAGCGGCTCCCAGTTCACATGGAAGGCTGGGAAGACAGACGGCATGTCGTGTCCAACACCGGGCTGTGACGGCTCTGGACACGTCAGCGGCAGTTTCCTGACCCATAGAAGGTGCTTTTTTTATTTGCTGAAGAAATTATTTTCACTGAAACCCAATGAAACCCAATAATGCTAATCACGAGTAACATAAAACATTCAGATTCAATATTTACTAATAGTACATAATTAAAAGTTGTGGAGATGGTGATCTGTCTATCGATATATAGATATTAGGGCTGTCAAACGATTAATTCGCATTCAAAATAAAAGTTTGTGTTTACATAATATATGTGGGCGTAGTGTGTATAATTATTTTGTATATATAAATACACACACATGCATGTATATATTTAAGAAAAATCTGAAAGTATATACTTTATATATATTTATACATAATTAATATTATGTATAAATATAAATATTTGATATATTAAGAACACATTTTTCTTAAATATATACATGCATGTGTGTGTATTTATATATACAAAATAATTGTACACACTACGCCCACATATATTATGTAAACACAAACTTTTATTTTGAATGCGACAGCCCTAATATATATATATATATATATACAGTATATATATATACAGTATATATATATATATATATATATATATATATATTAAAAAAGCATGTGTTAATATTGTTTTACAGGGCTTGACGCTTACTTTTTTCCCTAAGGAGCACAATTAAGTGCTCTTAAGTTAAAAAATTTAGGAGCGCGAAACTTTAGCAGCGCACTGCACGTTTTTCAAATGTGTTTTACCTTAAAAAGGGGGTATATGGGGACAATATAAGTAGAATACAAAACGTACACAAAGTTTTACTGAAGGTAATTGCTGAAGCTTTTATCATGGTAACCTTTATGGTATCACATATTGAATTAATTTACAAGAAAGTGTTGTCCTCTAGCCGATTTTTATAACTTTTACCCTTACAAGAAATCTCTGAACATTTAAATATACAATAAAACAATACACACAAAAATTTTAAAGCAAACAAATATTTCAAGCAGATTAAAGTGTAAAAGAACTATAAAGACCACAATAGGTAAAACTATAATAAGGTCCCTTTAGTTAATGCATTAAGTAGGCTAACATTAACTAACAATGAGTTGTTCAATCAACTTTTGATTTTAATAATGCACACTGTAAAAAAGATTACCTTACTAATTTTCCAATAACTAATATTAACAGAGTATTAATACGTACTGTAACAAATGTATTGCTTATTGTTAGTTAATGTTATGCATTGTTTCCCTATTTGGCTATGCTTCACTGATAGATATTTAAGCTAAAAACTAATAAAGTAGGGTCCATAGTTTTTTGTCAGGTTTGTTTTGAAGATGAATACAACCAAATATAACGTTAAGATGTTATGGGGATGTCATTAGAGTGGCCAGTGTCTGAATCATGTGAGCAAATATGACGATTTCATTGGCTGACGACATTCAATGATGTTTTTACCAGAGTATAATAGGAGAGTACGTCATCAAATTTTGTCTTCAAGAGCTGTTTGTTTGTATTAGAGCATGTTGAAGGCTATTGTTATGGATAAAGATTGAAACAAGCATTTCACGAGATTACACTTACATACAATTTGAAACAATCACCCAAAAATGAAAACTCTGTCATCATTTACTCACCCTCAAGTTGTTGCAAACCCGTATGAGTTTCTTTCTTCTGCTGAAGTCAAAGGACGATATTTCGAAGAACGATTGGAACATTGGCACCATTGACTTCTATAGTATTTTTTTTTCTACTATGGAAGTCAATGGTGCCAAACAACCGTTTGGTTCCAATCGTTCTTCAAAACATCTTCCTTTGTGTTCAGCAGAAGACAGAAACTCATACAGGTTTGCAACTTGAGGGTGTGTAAATTATGACAGAATTGTCCTTTTTGAGTGGAGTATCCCTTTAATGAGTATTTGGCCTGCTGTCGGGGGGAGGGCTCCGAGCTTGGCCCAAACCCAGAGCACTCCCCCCTATGAAAGTAGTTGGGACTAGAAGTGTGGAGAAGGGGCGGTAGAGGGGTGCTGCAAAACTGTCAATGAATTGAGGTGAGACTGTTGAGTCTATAAAACACCTCTTTTATTCATTGACTATTGAGTGCTCTCCACGTGTGTTAATTATCTGAACGTGCTCCCCCCGAACTTTGTTTTTAAAACAATTTCAGGAAGTGTGTCGCTCCAGGTCCCAGGTTTTTAACACCTGAGGAATCCCTCCCTAGTTCTCAAGGGAGCTGAATGTGCCCATTGAGAGGAATAGGCAAACTCCATTCACGCTTGACTTTATTCCCAAGGGATCTGGGAAAAGCGTCTGCAGCCCATAGCTCGGGTCCCACTGTAGCCGAGGCACAATGGAGACTGAAGTCGTGGGAATCGCAGGTTGAGTTGGCTGTAGAGATCGAAAAAGGTATGGGTCTCTCGCGCAACTCAGTCTCTGGCTCGAGCGATCTGTTGGATCAGGATGTGCTGTCTCTTGTCTCTGATCTAGCAGATAGCATGCTGTTGGCGCCAGCCAGGGTGAGGCGAATGTGGTCGAGGAGGGTGAAATTTCAGCATAAGAGGAACTTCTAGATGTGATGGCCCGCACCACGGCTAGATTAGATCAGTGTCCTTTTGAAGAGATTCTTGTGAGCTTCCTCTCTCTGGGTGAATCCTTATCCTCTCTGAAGGCTTCGACCCTGCTTTCCAAGCCGTTACAGACCACCTCTCACTTAAATGTTAGAGCATATGTGGCAGCATGATGGCTGTGTTGCAGGCATACTAGGCAGATCTGCAAAGTGATTTTGCAGGTCACTGAGTTGCGCCGCATCACAGATCACTAAACAAACAAATGCAGCCATTTGGTCGATCAATGACGGCGATGATTGCACAGGAGAGATATTTGTGGCTGAACTTGGCGGATATCAAGGAGAAAAACTTTCCTCGCCCTCTGAATTTTTCGGCACATCTGTAGAGACCGTGGTTGGTAAGATTAGAGAGGCAAAGGCACAGTCAGTAGCTTTCAGAAAGTACATCCTGGGGAAATTTAGATCTCTGCCCAAGACCCAGGGCCAGAGGGAAGAAGAAGTTTTATTTATATAGCGCCTTTCCGTAGCTCAAGGTCGCTTTACGACCCTGACACTGACAGTGTCAAGGGAGAGCGTGGCCACTCGCGCACCTCCGAGAAGTAGAGCACAGAGGAGGCGGGATGCTAGGATGAAAAGACTAGATCTGAGGGAAGTAATTAATAAGAAGCAATTTGGTAAACAAGGTCAAATAAAGGTGTGTGTGGGGGCACAAGCGGTTGTACCGAGCGTTTACCTAAGGCCCTGAGGCTGGACTGATGATGTAACTTGCATGCTTTGATTATGTAACGAACCGCCTTCTGACAGGTCTTGCACAAGTTGGTGGTAGAGCTTTAAAATTCCTTTCTCATTTCTTTTTTTTTTTGGGGTAGGTCGGGGTTAAGTAAGGAAGCATTTGAGCATTTGGAACCAAGTAACAAGAAATCTGGACTAAGTTTTTGGAACTTCATCATACTAATTCTTATTATATGGTTTGATTCCGAGGGTGGTAGCCTTAAGTGACATATAGGCTCCCTTTAGTTGCTGCTTGAATATCCTGTAAGGAGAGAGCAATCTGAGTTATTTCTCGC
Source organism: Cyprinella venusta (assembly GCA_038021265.1). Lineage (NCBI taxonomy): Eukaryota > Metazoa > Chordata > Actinopteri > Cypriniformes > Leuciscidae > Cyprinella > Cyprinella venusta. The sequence continues at coordinate 31,762,260 of CM075875.1, read as the reverse complement.
CAATCATGGTGTGATGATGGGAAAAAGTTGTTCTCCTTTGGTGGGATCCAAACTCTGCAATGGTGGTTGGATTATTAAGAAGTTTATTTTATCCACTTTGATCCCTCTACCTGGTTTGCTTCCCTCTCCAACTACTGTTGGGGTTTTAAGTAAGGGGGGTGGGGGGCACCCCTCCTTGGGGTCCTCCACTCCCCGTCGGAGCCTTAACCAATCCATATGGAACCTAACATCCTGCGGTAATTTGTCTTGTAGCATCCCTTCTTGTTATTGGGCTTCTTTTTGACTGCTGTGAGGCTTTGGATTCTGGACAAGTCCAGGCAGAATGAAAGCACTTTCCCCCCAATTGTTCTGGGGTAGTAGAGCTGAAGCTCCCCTGTGGTTCCCTAAGGGTTTGAGTTTTAGAATGAGGATAATGAGTTCCTGCAGTTCCTGTATATGCTCCTCTGGAGGTAGTGATGGGGCATGTATTCCCTATGAGCTGTGTCAAACAAGAGATGTTGACAAAGATAAACCTTAGAGCCCTGCTCTTGGGCCTCATGTGGCTAATGCCTGGCCCCACAAGGAAGGGAGGAAGGTTGTAAAGGCCAGGACTTTCCTTGTCATAGAGCAGGGGTTCTCAAACTCGGTCCTGGAGGGCCACTGTCCTGCAGAGTTTAGTTCCAACCCTGATCAAACACACCTACCTGTGAGTTTCTAGTGATCCTGAAGACCTTGATTAGCTTGCTCAGTTGTGTTTGATCAGGGTTGGAGCTAAACTCTGCAGGACAGTGGCCCTCCAGGACCGAGTTTGAGAACCCCTGTCATAGAGCATAGAAGCTTGGGTAAAGGGAATACTACCACTAGACAGCCTTTATGGGTCTTAGGACGACCCCTGAATGATTGACGCATCTGTCTCCGCCTAAGTAAGTCCATAGTGTCAACTTATGCTATCACCATTTTGATTGTGCATAGGCACAGCTAATGAGGGAGGCATTCCCTCAGCATGGCGTAGAGGGTATTTGTTCTCTAAAGTGTCAATCCAAAATGCAGGGTTAAGTTCCACTTTGAAAGGGAATGTCTCAGGTTATGACTGTAACTATAGGTCTCTGAGAAGGGGAATGAGACACTGCGTTTCGTAGCCATGCCTCAGGCCTGCAAGCACATCTCATTCAGACAAAGAAGTTGATGATGTACATTGTAGGCACCCTCTATACTCATGGGCGATCTGGTGATAACGTCATAGACTGTCATTGGCCAATGAAACTGGTACCTGAAGCATGTGTGCAAACACTACAGTCACGCTAATGCCGTCCCTATAGCATCAAACCAAGATGTAGTGTCTCTTTGCCCTTCTCTGGGAATCATGATTACAATCATAATCCTTAGACATTTTTACTGTTACAAAAAAGTCATTGAATTTGGCAATACTGTAGGTACTTTGCAAAATAAGTACATTTTATGACCAACATGTACGGCTTAAAATCAAATGATGATCGGTCTCCACAATGCCGCAGGAAATCAAACATGCCCATTAAAATCAATACATGAAGTCTATCAGCCAATCAAAAGAGACGATAGCATACATCTGAAAGGTACACACATTCTTTAAATTGCGTGATGTCTTGATAGCAAACTAAATCCAGGCTGAATTATTCCCCTCAATATTAGCCCATGGGAATGCTTATACATAATGAAGATGTTTGACATGATTGCATTAAGTAATAATAATCATAGTTATCAAAATTGTAATAATTGTTCAATTAAATATTAAAACATTCATCAACAATTAGCACAATTCTCATCAACAACCCCTGACCCAATTCTTAATGGTACATGGGTCCTAGCCTACTTTATATTAAGTGGCTTTAAGTACTACTTACATTGGAATTAATAATTTGATACAATGGACTTATTGTGTACATATATGTTTTTACATTGTACTTATATTTTAAAAATATCAGCATGTAATTACAGCTATAATTACTTTATGTAATTACATTTGTTATTACACAGTTGACCCTCCCCTTACAGCTTAACCTACTCTTAAACTGACCCATACCACCACACATGTCCCTAACCTTACCCGTATCATACCTCAGTAGCTTCAAAAGTGTTTTACAATACAACAGGAACACAACAATACATTGTACTTATTTTTCTATGTAAGAACATAGTACTTAAAGCCACTTAATATAAAGTGGGACCCACTATTTTTATGGGTTATTTCATGCATACAGAAAAATGTACATACTGCGCAGTGAACAGAGTACATACTCCAGATACAGTAAGAGTCATACGATAGTATGCTATTCTAAACAGCATGTGAGTCCGGTCAATATTTAGGCGAGAGCGCCCTCTGCTGCCCTGTATGATGTAGCAAGTCCATTAATGACAACAAATAATGACTATAGGTCTGTCGACTTCTGAATTTTGTTCTTGTTTTTGAATGAAAATATAAGAAACTTAAAAGAACTGTTTTCTATTTGAATATATGTTGAAATGTAATTTATTCCAGTGACCAAAGCTTTATTCCTCCAGGCTTCATTGTCACGGAATCCTTCAGAAATCATATCTTCTCAGAGCGGCCTTTTGAAATAGAACATTATAAATGTCTTTACTGACAATTTTGATCAATGTAATGCATCCTTGCTCTAAAAAAGTATTAATTTTTCTTTCCACAACAACATTTTCCTGACCCCAAAACTTCTAGTGTAAACTGTTTGAGTCTGAAGTAAGACTTTAGTAGTGGATAACTGCTGACCACCAAAACTAAATACTACACAGTCTCTTTTTGGGGAGAAGTGTTAATAATCCATATTTCATGCTCCACATTCTCCTTTCTCTCATTTTTGTAGTCTCTCTGGTTGCCCACGTGCCACAGCGGCGATGAAGAAAGCCCGGCTATCAGGAGTGGAGATGCTCACAATAAAACAGCAAGCAAGCAATGGTAAAGAAAAAGTCTTAAATCTCACTGTAGAACTCAGAACAAAACCAGTCACCAAGACTTTTCAAAATATGCAAGTAAAAATGCAAATTATGATCCATATCTGTAATAATACCAATTCTAGATAAGTGGTTTGTAATGCCTGGGAGTAATTCAAACCATTCAAGAGTCTAAGCGAACACATAAGTACAATTACAGTATCATACTGTAAAATGATAGGGTGTTTTTGTGTACAGGTATTTGCTTTTTCTGCTATACATCAAGTTTGTCTGTTCTCACTCTAGGTTTAGACTGCGATGCAGATGTTAAACAGCTGGATGAAGATGTTAAAGATTTACGTGAATCAAATTCACAGGTGGAGGCGGATATGATCAAACTTAGAACACAGGTGAGGATTTTAATGAATTCATTTCCATATGTGAGCATTAGTGGTAAAAAAGTTTGGAATTATGATTTCTCAATGTTTTTGAGGGAAGTATTCATTCCTTTAAACTTTCAAAATACAGTAAAAATGGCAATATTGTAAAATATTATTTGCATGATTGTATTGTATTTGTATATATTTTAAGATGTAAAAAGCATGGTTTCCACTAGAAATAAAATATAATGATGATCATTAGAACCATTATTAATAATTGAACTCCACTAATACTTTCCAACACAGGAATATAAAATATATTAAAATAATAAAGTTATTTTCAATAGTAACAATATTTCATAATATTACGTTTTTCACTGTATTTTTTGATCAAATAAACGCAGCCTTGGAGAGCAAGAGACTTCATTCGTTTTATTCTAGTTATTCCAACGTTTTGACTATAAAAAATTATCTAAAATGTATCTGAATCTTTAGTATTGTCACAACCTTACTTATAGCTAAAATAAATAAATAAATAAAGTTGATATATATCGTGATTGTCACAAAGATGAAGACGATGAAGATGAGAGTCCACAGGTTCCAATGCAAAATGTCGTTTAACAGTGTGTGTTTAACAAATGCTAACACTAAAACCGACCGACAACTGAGAGTGAACAGGTAGGAACGTACACACATAATGGTGATGAACTGCCACTCGTCATGGAAACAGACGAGTGGCAGGAAACTGAGACAAGGGAACACATGTGACTAATGAGAACAAAATAAAAGTCCATGAAAGCTAAAGAACGTACACTCACCAAAAGGATTATTAGGAACACCTGTTTATTTCTCATTAATGCATTTATCTAATCAACCAATCACATGGCAGTTGCTTCAATGCATTTAGGGGTGTGGTCCTGGTCAAGACAATCTCCTGAACTCCAAACTGAATGTCAGAATGGGAAAGAAAGGTGACTTAAGTAATTTTGAGCGTGGCATGGTTGTTGGTGTCTGAGTATTTCACAATCTACTCAGTTACTGGGATTTTCATGCATAACCATTTCTAGGGTTTACAAAGAATGGTGTGAAAAGGGAAAAACATCCAGTATGCGGCAGTCCTGTGGGCGAAAATGCCTTGTTGATGCTAGAGGTCAGAGGAGAATGGGCCGACTGATTCAAGCTGATAGAAGAGCAACTTTGACTGAAATAACCACTCGTTACAACCGAGGTATGCAGCAAAGCATGGGCGTCAGTTTGGTTTGAAATGTGCTGGGGACAGAGACGTATTCGGAAGGGCATTTTCAAAAGTGCTGGGTACAATGACGCATTCATTCTTTTTTTCTCTTTCGAGTAGGTCATGTATTGAAAGACGATGCCCTGTTGCTTCCTGATGTACATAAATAAAAATGAGCACAATGTCCGAGTATAGTGAGTATTCAGAGTATATACGCCTTATAATGTATGTACGGTGATGGTCCGGGGTAGATTTTTCGCCTAGCGTGTCAAGACTCGGGAGGTTCGAGGTTCTAATCCGCTCTCGTATAGTTTTTTTTTTCCCTTCATCAAATCCAATACGTTTATCAGTGGTTGAATTGATATCATGTTTATCAGTGGCTGTATGTTTTGATGAGGGAAAAATATACGAGAGCGGATTAGAACCCATGAGAAACAGGGACAGACACGTTTGTGTGCATTTTGATTTGGGATTTCACCGGAACGAATCTCTGCAACGGATTGAAGCGCGTTTCCAACACACTTCAGTGCTAGATCGCCTGTTATTTAACAAAAAAATGAAACGAATGCTGTTAACTGGAGGTGTTTTATTTGTATTGGTACATCTGTGCCGTGAGATGTTTCAAAAGTGGTGGTGACAAAATCGACCCTGGCAAAAAGTGGTGGGGAAATGACGCCTATGCAGCAAAGTATTTGTGAAGCCACAACATGCACAACCTTAGGGCGGATGGGCTACAAGACCCCACCGGGTACCACTCCACTACAAATAGGAAGAAGAGGCGACAATTTGCAAGAGCTCACCAAAATTGGACAGTTGAAGACTGGAAAAATGTTGCCTGGTCTGATGAGTCTCGATTTCGGTTGAGACATTCAGATGGTAGAGTCAGAATTTGGCGTAAACAGAATGAGAACATGGATCCATCATGCCTTGTTACCACTGAGCAGGCTGTTGGTGGTGGTGTAATGGTTTGGGGGATGTTTCTTGGCACACTTTAGGCCACTTATGGCGCTTTTCCACTGCATAGTACGGTACGGTTCGGTTCGGTACGGCTCACTTGTGGTGCTTTTCCACTGCATGGTACGGTACAGTACGGTTCGCTTCGGGTCGCTTTAAATGGTACCTGGTCTGTTGAGGTTCCAAGCGTACCGTACCGGTACTAAAATGTGACGTGAAACACTGCAGATCACTGATTGGTCAGACAGAATCGTCACCACCAGCGTCACTACTTGCGTCATTGGATTTGCGACACGAGACACTTTTTTAGCAGTATTTTGTTTTGCTGCCATCAGCCACATTTTAAACACATTTTTCCGTCTAGCAGTTAAAAACAACCACATACCGAGAATCAGGAACACCATCCCCTCGATAGTCTCCATTGTTCCTGTGTTGTGGGTTTGAAAATGTGGCGCTTTTAAGATGATGTCATGGCAGTAGAGGCGCGCGCAAATAACGATCAGTCCCACACACTTTGAAGGGGTACTACTGCAGTGGAAAAGCAACCGAGCTAAGCAAACCGAACCGATCCGTACCGAGTCGTACCACGCATTGGAAACCCGAAGCGAGCCGTAATGTTCCGCGCCGAGTCGAAGCGTTCTGAGCCGAACCGTACCGTACTATGCAGTGGAAAAGCGCCATAAGTGCCAATTGGGCATCGTTTAAATGCCAAAGCCTACCTGAGCATTGTTTCTGACCATGTCCATCCCTTTATGGCCAAAGCTCGAATCATTTCAAATTGGTTTCTTGAACGTGACAATGAGTTCACTGTACTAAAATGGCCACCACAGTCACCAGATCTCAACCCAATAGAGCATCTTTGGGATGTGGTGGAACAGGAGCTTCGTGCCCTGGATGTGGATCCCACAAATCTCCATCAAATGCAAGATGCTATCCTATCAATATGGGCCAACATTTCTAAAGAATGCTTTCAGCACCTTGTTGAATCAATGCCACGTAGAATTAAGGCAGTTCGGGCGAAAGGGGTCAAACAGTATTAGTCTGGTGTTCCTAATAATACTTTAGGTGAGTGTACACATATATTCATGTTTTTGTTGTTGTTGTTTGTTTGTTTGTTTTAAAGAATTTAAACTTTAACTTTATTCAGCAAAGTTGCATCGATCAAAGGTTATAGGAAAGACGTATAATATTACAGAAAAATTCTACTTTAAACAAATGCAGTTCTTTTCAAATTTCTATTCATCAAACTATCCTGAAAAAAATGGTTTCTACAAAATATGAAACTGTGTGTGTGTGAGTGTGAACAGTGGCTCAGTACACTAGGCCTTAGAGTGTAAATGCAAAATGTGTAATAAATCAAATTTCAATCCCACAGTATACTTATAGGCTCAATCCCAATTCACCCCTTGGCCCTACCCCTCGGTTTTGCGCGTTCACGTCTAGGGGTAGGGTGTCTCGATTCTTCTTGAGATCGAGCGGTAGGGCGAAGGGGTAGGGCTACATAGCCCTCGAGCCCAACAATTGTCAGTTGTTGTCATGGAGAAATCCTGTACATCGCCGACGACTGATGACGCATTGGGTTCATGAAGGGTCGTTCCATTTCGTAGGTAAATATTCCAACCCCTTGGCCCTTGTCACTCCGTTTTAAGGGCCAAGGCTACACTCGAAAACAAGGGGTAGGGCTAAGGGGTAGGGCCAAGGGGTGAATTGGGATTCAGCCATACTGTAGTCTGAGTTTAAACATTATGTTGTCATACTACGAAGACTATTTTTTATCAGAATTAACAAGTGTGTCGATTCATGTCCCACAGATCACCACGATGGAGTCTAATCTGAGGTCCTTAGAGGAGGAAAACAAGGTGATTGAACAGCAAAACGAATCTCTCCTGCGTGAGCCGGCCCTCCTCAGGCATTCACTGATAAACAGTTTAGCTAATATCCAGCTAGCGCAGAGGGTAAGGGTCCATCCCCAGCAGAACGAGGACAAGTCCTGGACAGAAAGCGTGCTGCTTTAGTCTTTTCATTTAGAAAAAATCAAGAAAGAACAGTGTTAAGGCCATTGCACACCGCGTCCGAAATTCGCATCCGAAATTTTCGCACGTTAAAAAAAAAAAAATTCGACCTCACGTTACGTCGATCAAGCTTGCACACCGCCTCCGAAACTTTCGTCCGTCATAAAATTAATCGGATCGGGTTCGATTTTCTGCGTTTTTCGCATCCAGAACCAGCATTTTGAGAGGTCTTTTGACAATTCAGGGCCGGGGGGAGCTGTGTTTGTGTGTGTCCATACCTTAAACACAATGCCAGTCTCCGTTCAGAATCGGTTGGTTCACGGAAATTGGTGGTCTTGTTTTTAATATGTGGCTCCAGAATCGCTAGCAAAGCATCAAACTGTCCCACTGACATTCTGAGGTAAATTTTTAATCGCGTTTAGGATAAATTCGCAACTCCTTGATACGGTGGAATTCTCCTTCCTCTCGGCGCAATTTCAGGATTGGATGGACGTACGTAATATTTTCTCTTTCTTCTCTTTTCAATAAGAGAGAGGGCAACAAAATCATCCTCACTGCTTGACGAATCCATTTGGTATTTTTGCGTTTTTTCCCGCAAAGGTTTAATAAATACGCAACGGACTCGATGTGCAAGGTTTCTACGCGTGACGAATTTTTAGGCTGACGAACACGAAAATACGCATATGAAAATTTCGTACTCAGTGTGCAATGGCCTTTAGGCTTGAGGACGCTTCAGTACACTGAGCCTGTGCTTCAGCGCTACGGCACGATCGGGTCGTTTCAAACTAGTCCATTCGTCAAACGTTGTGGTGGTCAACTGGTGTAATCTCAGTTTGGAGTCAAGGGGAACTCGCTTTGAGCTGAAAGCCTCTTTAAAAGGCCAGCTCTGCTAAAACAAATAACAACGAAAACGCAGTTTGTAGTATAATAGATGGTTTGCTGGTCTTAGTCTCAAAGCCTGGTTTTAGTCTAGTTTAAAGGGATAGGGATTTTGAAATGAATTTTTGGTATGTTTTAGCTTACCTCAAGGGCATCCAAGATGTAGGTGTCTTTGTTTCAATTTTGATATTTTTAGTTGTTAGACTGGTTGTTTCTTTAAAGGTTTAGAAGCCCATTAAAGGAGAACTCCGGCGAACAATGAACCTTTGGTCTAATAAATCATCGGTCTAAATAATCGAATGTAAAGAGTTTTATCTCTAAAAACTGTTTAGCGTATAATGCTAGCACTGGGGGCATTGACTAAGTAAAAAGAATCGCTAGTTTATACCACTAACAAGACTCAAAAGAGCCCCACACTAACGCAGTAACATAACAACGCTCCATACATGCAAAACGAAGCATTGACAACTTTGTAAGTGTACAGACCGTTTAATAAGAAGATAAGTTATAAAGACCATTTACTTTGTGTATACATTCAGAAGCCATCTTAGGAAATACGTAGTCTCGATAAGTCGATCCCCGAACGTTGTGCTGAGTGAGCTAAACTGTATGAAGTTCAACGAACTTCTGAACTGTATGAACGGCGTACGGGGATCGACTTATCGAGACTATTTATCGTTTAACTACCGAATATCATACAGGTTCACATTATTCATTGTCAGCAATCAGATTATTTCCTTAATAACAGAGCTGCCATTTTGAGCTTGATGTTTTATTTAAGGTATGGATTAGGGACATATAAATATTTATAATAATAATAAATAAAACCATTTATATAGTTAGTCCTTGGGACTTAAATGGCATCATGCCCTACAGAATGTACCGGTAAGTTGTCTTGGACTGGGTGTTCAGACAGTGTGCTGATCTTATATTGAGCATGTTGAACACTGGAAGCTCATACGGTTTTGTTTTTTGTTCTAGAAATCACTTCACAAAGAGCCTCCAGTCAGACACAACAGCTGTTTACAGTTGCATCAGAGAGTAAGTCCACAGTTTAACTCTTACCCTCACCATAAAGAGGAATATTTATATGCTTTCAATATGTCTGTCGATTTGAAACTGGCAGAGCACAGTTTGTGTTGGTCATGGTGAACTATGATTTAATCTTTCATTCACGATATGTCCACCTATACACAGAAATGATGTTATTCATGGTTACCATGTTAGTACCTACCTATCCACCTGTCTATAAACCTACCAACCTATCTATCAACCTACCTGTCTATCAACCTAGTAACCTACTTACCAATCTATCTATAAACGTACCAACCTACCTATATAACAACCTAGCTATCTACTTACCTATACCTACTGACCCACCTATCTACAGTATAAACCTACCTATTTACTGATTACTTATCTACCTACATACATATCTATCAAACTACCTACCTACCCACCTATCTACATATATACCTACCTATCCTCCTACCTATCTACCCACCTATCTATTTACCTACCTACTTATCTACCTACCTATCTATACACCTATCTACATACCTACCCACTTATCTACCTATCTATCTAACTACCTATCTACATACCTACCCACATACCTATCCATCTACCTACTACATACCCATCTACCCAACTATCCATCTACCTACTTATCTAGTTCCTATCTACCCACCTATCTACATATCTACCTACCTATCCTCCTAACTATCTTCCTACCTATCTATCTACATACCTATCCATCTACCTACTTATCTACCTACCTATCTACCCACCTATCTACTGTACATACTGAACCTACCAACATATCTATCCACCTATCTTCCTACCTATCTATCCACCTATCTACATACCTACCCACTTATCTACCTATCTATCTAACTACCTATCTACATACCTTCCCACCTACCTATCTACCCACCTATCTATATACCTACTTATCTACCTACCTATCTACCCACCCATCCATCTACCTACTTATCTACCTACAAATCTTCCCACCTATCTACATACTGTACCTACCCACCTATATTCCTACCTATCAACCCCCCATCTACATACCTATCCACCTAAAGACCTACCACCTATCTACCCACCTATCTAAAAAACTACCCACCTATCTCCCTACCTATCTACCCAACTACAGTACCAATCTATATACCTACCCACCTATCTACATGCCTACCCACATATCTCCCTACCTATCTACCCAACTACAGTACCTATCTACCTACATATCCTCCTACCTATTTACCCAACTATCTATCTACCTACTTATCTACTTACCTATCTACCCACCTATCTACATACTGTACCTACCCACATACATACCCACCTATATTCCTACCTATCTACCACCTATCTGCATACCTATCTACATACTTGCCACCTATCTACCCACCTATCTACATACCTACCCACCTATCTCTCTACCTATCTACCCAACTATAGTACCTATCTACATACCTACCCACCTATCTTCCTACCTATGTACATACCTACCCACCTATCTCTCTACCTATCTACCCAACTATAGTACCTATCTACATACCTACCCACCTATCTACCTACCTACATATCTCCATACCTATCTACCCAAATACAGTGCCTATCTACATATCTACCCACCAACTACAGTACCTATCTACCCAACTACAGTACCAATCTACATACCTACCCACCTATCTATCTACCTATCTACATATCTACTCACCTATCTCACTACCTATTTACCCAGCTATAGTACCTTTCTATCTACCGACCCACTTATCTTCCTATCTATCTAACTACCTATCTACCCACCTATTTACATACCTACCCACCTATCTACCTACCTGCATATCTCCATACCCATCAACCCAAATGCAGTGCCTATCTACATACCTACCCACCTATCTCCATACCCATCTACCCAACTACAGTACCTATCTACATACCTACCCACCTATCTATCTACCTATCAACATACCTACCCACCTATCTCACTATCTATCTACCCAACTACAGTACCTATCTATCTACCTACCTACCCAGTTATCTTCCTATCTATCTAACTACCTATCTACCCACTTATCTATATACATGTCCACCTATAACCAATACATTGTTTTCAGATCTCTATATCTAAAAAATAAATAAAATAAATGCCATTAAAATTTGAATCTAATGGCACCAATTTGAAATAGCCCATATGTTTTTTTTTATTATTTATACTACAGAAGTTACATTAATTTATTTTAAATTTTTTCTATTTTAATTCTCATTTCTTGAATTCAAATTCTAAATACAAGTCTGGATCCTGTTGGCAAACTCAATTCCATAAACTGAATTATAATCTCAATTCTTTAGTTCGATTTTTTTTTTTAAATATAATTTTTCTAAATTCTCAAAAGTGTTCGAATCGAGATTCACGTGTTGTCATCTTCTAAACACTGTATTTCCTCTGACAGGAGCTTTCCTATATGTTTTTACAGGAGCCGATGAACGAACAGAGCTTTGACGCATATGTGACCACGCTAACGGACATGTACACCAATCAAGATCAGTATCAGAGCGCAGAGAACAAGGCCCTGCTAGAAAACATCAAACAAGCAGTACAAGGCATTCAAGTCTAGCGGGGCCACTTTCCTACAGCGGAGGAACACAGGGAACAAAAGACACTTTCAGAAAGAAAAAAATAATAATCATATGGGATGCCTCACATTTTGCTGTTTATCGAACAGTGTTGAATTCATGTTCTTTTAAAAAGTGTTATGCTGACTAAACATTTTTCTTTGGGTTTATTTTTCTGGCCTTGCTTTTTAAAAAAATATCTGCAAAATAGTTTTGGAAAGCGTTCACATTTTGTACGTTTTGTAACGTGAATCATCCTTCTCGCTGCTCATTGATGCACCTTTTAGTGTATATTATTCAACAGTAATGCATCCACTACTGAACATTAGTTTGTGACGCTTGCTGATATAGAGTTAAAATCACAGAGGTTAGCTCAGTGAAAGATCTACTGAAAGACTATCGGTGCTGTTTCTTTTTATCATTGATATCAACGGTTACACTTTTTTCCAATAGTCTACTTTAGACATTCTACTGACTTTGCAACTGCATGTCAACAAACTCTCAGAGTGTTAGTAGACTCTCAGATTAGGGTTAGAAGAATAAGTTGGCGTAGTTGACACATTACTTATAGTTCTGTCATGACAACTCTCATGAGATTGGTATATTAATAGAGATTGGGATAGTAATGGATACACTCTAAAAAATGCTGGGTTGTTTAACCCAATTTTGAGTCAAATATGGACAAATCCAAATGTTGGGGTAAAAATATAATGTAAAAATTTAACCCAACGGCTGGGTTTGTCCATGTTTGACCCAAAGTTGGGTTAAAACAACCCAGCATTTTTTTAACCTGACTCCGCCAGATAGATTTGCTCCGCATATCCATCTGGAAACCTTCCGTTGAAGTAATTTTGGTAAGGGGCGAAAATACTGGTTAGCTGATTGGTATATGTTGGTGATAGACGGGCCAAATCAACCAATCAGATCAACGAAGTATATGACGTACCGTAACTCTTGCCGAAACCGGTTGGGAAAAGAGCAAAAACATCTTTTCCTCTGAGAAAAGCCTCCAGAGCAGTGTTTTGCTCTTCTTTCAGTGAAAAAATACTCTGTAATTCCGATAAAACTTGCTTGATAGCCACGCTGATGCTAGTTACATCCGCTGAAGCAGTCATGTTCTTTAGACTGAACTGTCAGGCTTCTCGTTACGTCACACCTCAACCCGCCTCAAAGCCAAAGCTGATTGGACGTTCGTTTGGTGAACTGCTCCCAAATTTTCTTTAACGGAAAGTGTCCAGACTGATCTGCGAGTGAAACCTTGAAAGCTCGCGAGATCAGGATGGTCTCGCGAGGCTAGCATTTTTTAGAGTGTATGGAAATGTTAATGTATTTGGTCTTGACTGCATAGATCTGCGTACTATTGGGACTTTCTACAGCCGATACATTCACAGACATTGCTGTGAGCACGTAAGGCATTCTGCTATGCTGCACATGTAACAGACATGGTGTAACCCTGAGGCAGATCTATACAGGTGGAGCTGGGGAAGGGGGAGGGTTTCTGAAAGTGCACTGCAACACACCAGTATTTGAATGTTGGCCACTGATGCAACAGCAACCAATCAACAGCGCTATGTAGAAAATGATGTGATCGCTACCAAATGAGTTTAGGGGCGTACACACCGGGACGAATATCGGCGCGCATTATTCGCCAGCGTTTTTTGTGTTCGCACCCAAGCGATTTTCGCTGACGATGAGCGGAGTGAACATGCAAATTCATTCCCTGACATTAGATGGCGCTTGATGTAAAACAGAAATAGACCTATTTTGTAGTCGCAGTCGCGTTTGTCGTATAGTTCTTTATGTTACGACACCAACGAGACCAGCAGCTCTACATTCATCTTGCCTTGCATCTTATTTCTTCCTGGGAGTGTAGACGCTACTTGGCGTATATCTTCTTCGACGTTACGTATGTGTGCTGGGCAAGAGCGTTTTGTGTTTGAGCGCCCCCAAGTTGTGTTTTACTGTAACTTCAGATGCTCCAGACACATGAGCAAAAGCGCCAATCTCATTGGTCGGATAGTTTTTGACGTGGTGCGTCAAACCAAAAAAACAAACCCGAGACGTTTTTTTAAAAATGATGCTTTTACGCGTGCCGTTTTTCACGTCACACCAACCCGATCTCACGAACAAGTCGTACGAATTCGACGAATGATTAAAAAGTGGCTAATTCATACGACCTCACTCGTACGAATTTGTACGATTTTGCTAAATCGTACATATTTTACGAATTGGCCAATTCGTATGAATTCGTACGAATGACCTACCCCTTACCCCGCCCCTAAACCTAAACATCACGTGGGTTTAGACAAATCGTACAAATTCGTACGAGTGAGGTCGTACGAATTAGTACGAATTAAACACTTTTTAATCATTCGTCGAATTCGTATGAATTGGGCGTGAGATAGTGTTGGTCACACTCACATTGACGCCGTTTGTTTAGTCACAAGGCGTTAAACGTCAGCAAATATAGTGCCGAAGTTACGACAACACTCTGTAGGCCAAAACGTGTAAGCGAGTTAGCATTTTAGCACTCCCGGTTCACTCGCTCTAAAGTCTATGGGATTTTGGGAATGGGTTTTTGGTAAATCGCCTGAAATAAGGTCTGTGGTGAACAAAGCCTCTAAATATTGTCACGTTTTGATCTATGACATTAAACACACAGTTATAACCTGCGTGTGTTTTTTAAACTTTATTGTGTCTGCTTGTGTTTAAAAAAAAACTTTATATAGGCTTCAAAATGTATACATTTTGGATTAACTTGCAAAGACAAAACGTGTAAGGGTCACGACTCTTTGTTGAACACAGATCTTATTTTTTATGACTTTCCAAAAGTCTATGGGGCAAAATGCATTGCTTTTCGATCGAGGGAACCCTAGTTCCCGCTAGTTTACGAGTCGGTGCAGTCTCATCCCAAGACGTCATATAACTGACGTTTTGAGACGTTTTTTGACCATACGTCAATATTAGCCTTTTTAGGGCCCCCTTAAACGTCGGTAGATGAGGTTATGGGATCCTAACTCTAAACCTAACTCGTCACCTAACTGACGTTAAAGGTAAAGCGTCAGTTGAATGACGGCCCGGGATCGCCATCTACGACGTTTAAGGGGGCCCTAAAAAGGCGGATATTGACGTATGGTCAAAAGACGTCCCAAGACGTCAGTTATATGACTTTTTGGGATGAGACTGTGTTATCCGAGTTGTCCGACAAAGTGACGTCATCACTTCGCCACTCTGTATCGCACGTGAAATTCGTCCTGGTGTGGACAGGCTTCTAGACCAATCAGCCTGAGCCATGTAGAGTTTCATGACAGAACGGCAATTGGTAGAGTTTCTGTTGGAGAGCGTCAAAATAAAGTGTTAGATAATAAGACAGTCTACTAATACTCGAATGACTGCTATTTGACATGTAGTTGCGAACTTATATTTAGTGGACCTTCGTAATGAAGCATTATACCATATAAACTATCAATTAAAAAGATGCGGAGTAAAAAAAAACATTGGTGTTAAAGATCTTGGTAAGTGTCATGACAGGGAAAGCTAACGGCGGAGTTCCTGATACTGCTTTAACATGCTTTGATTATTTGTGGCTTCCTCATTTAATCTGCATCAGTGTACCGCAATAGCATCTCTAACATCGCGTCACATACTGTACGTCTTCACTTGGGTCTATTCTTGAAATTACAGTAGCCACAATGGAACTGTCTCAGCAATATTTGACTAAACCATGTGTATAAAAAAAGAAAGAGAGAGAGAGAGAGATGCAATCTATGTGGTGGGTATATGCAATTTCATGTTTGTAAACAGTGGAAGCTACAGAATCTTTTTACTAGATGTAAATGATTGATTTTTATATAAATCTTTTAATACAAATGTTTTAAAGCGAAGTGGAAATTGGGTTTAGAGACGGACGACACCTTCGTTTCTCGGACGTTTCTACAGTCTGGAAGGAATTTGAAAAGAACACACACGGTAAAGACAATGAAAACGGGACCTACAGGGTTTTTGCCCGCCACTTTTTGTGCCAGAAGACTATTTGCACTTATCCCACCTTCGGACGATGTGCAATCTCCAGGTGTCTCTTTGGCACGAGGAAGGCGCGACGACAGACGTTCAGCGGTTTGGCGAGAGATTACAGGGATTGAGATATTCACGAGGACAATATCTTTAGAAGAAAATTGTGCATTTTTAAATAACGATGCTAGTTCGTCGAGTATGTTCTGTATCATACAAAATAATCCCCAGCAGCACTTTATGTCTAATCATTGTACAAAACCATAAAAGAGTAGTCAATCAAAATAAAGCGATTTACGAAGAACATCTCCCAGTGGTAGAGTTTGAGGGGGGTCGCGCCGCTACGTGTCGTGCACCCCTGATCTCCATCGTACTATTAGCCGTAGCAAACCTTGTTAATACTATTGAGAGCTAACGCAAAGGGGCATCCATTGTACAAATCGGCCCTTTTTTAGGGCTCCATCGTCACTCATGCAGCTTTCTGCCAATATAGTAATGCTTTCAATAGAGAACTAGCTAGTATGGGTTTTTGAATCAGTCGGTTCAATGGAAACGGGAATTTAAGCACAAACATGCTGCTCATTTACTGTTGATATTGCATAATATTGATCTGCAAAGGATATGTGACTAATTACCCAAGGTAAAACAAAAGAAGTCACGTGTTAGAATGCGATTTTTCATATGAATTATTGTGAATTCATGAGTTTATTTATCTGGAATTCTTCATTTCAAGGTTAATTCGTTTAATCATCGATGAAGATGGGATTTTTGTATAAACTATTGTGCTCTCTGTGGAACTGGAGTTTGATTTATTTTTGTACGATACAGCATGAATTTGTCGACATTTTAATTTTACTATAAATGTTTGCGGTGAGTTTTCATTTTTAAATCGTGGAAATTTGTACAATATTTGTCATGCTGGATGTTGACACATCGTACTCTGAATAAAGAAAATGGTGTTGCCACAGACTCGAGTAGACAGCTTCCATCATTTATTGGAGAAGAAATGCTTAAAACGATACAGGCTTTATAAACTGATATTTCATGCAAATCCTAAGCATGCCATTTCCTCTAATAAATATCTGTTTTTGGCTTTGTTATTTATTTTAAGCAGCCATGAACCAGTAAAAGTGTACCAAGGCAAACTAAATCTTATACATTTTTTTTTTAAATCATCTGCATAATTTTCATGTTTAACCTTTGTGATGAATAGTGCTAATTTAGTTTGAACAACCACCCGATGTATTTGGATTGTATTTCCGTCCATTACTCACAATTTTTACTTTTTTTTAGAGAGCTGCGTGAGTGAGTAATGCATTACGCAACAAACAAATGGTTAAAAATGTAAAATGACATTTCATGTTACAGCTGCAAAATGTATTTTGTGAAAATGACAATTTCATGTAAAAATCTAACATTTGGCAGTAAAAATCAAATGATGACAAAAGACATGTTAAAAATCATAACTGATAGTGGGTCAAGACAAACGCATTGCACTGTGGGAAAGCAACAGTGCTCCACACAGCGTGATCAGTGCATACACAATATATTGATAAGCGAAGTAATGTACTGTTCTTTTGTGAACAGACTCTTATTGACAGGGGTTAAAGCGGGCCGGAACGGTCCGGAACTGCGTTCCGGCACCTCAGATAAATTAATAAATAAATAGATTAATTAATCTCAACGAATCTTGCTTCTCCCGATATGGACCAACTTCCCTTCCTCCCCGCTGAATGCGAGCGATAAACACATAAAGTATAAACTATATAAAGTATAAACTGTATAAAGTATGAACGCATAAAGTATAAACTATGAACGCCTCGTCCGTTGTTTGTTTAACAAATCGCTGCGTTATAACTAAATTCAAAATAAATGAATGGCAAAAGATTTGAAAGTTCATTTTATTTTCTGTTCAAAGTTCCCATATTTAATCGTTTTCTTAAAGGGGTGGTTGATTCCAGTTTCACTTTTTTGATTTTAAATAGTGTGTAATGTTGCTGATGGTGCATGAACAGTCTCTGCAAAGTTGCAGCGCTGAAAGTTCAATGTAAGCAGAGATATCGTCTTTTAAAAACCAGGAAGTGTAAACGCCTACAAAAACGACTCGATTGGGACTACAACGGGTTATGGTACGTCACTAACCCGCACATTTGCATCAAACACTCCCTCGGAATATGCAGGAAATGGCATGCGCATATTTCTGCAGCACGTCGAGTGAGTTGTGTTCACGCAGCTGTCAGGTCTTCTGTGTTTCAAGCTTCCCACGGATGCTATACTTCATCAACGATGGATACAATTTATGTTTGATTATATTCCTGAAAGTGACGATCGTAATCTAGCTCTCTGTGCTGCGCATTTTACGGAAGACAGCTTCTAGAATCTCAACGAGATCAATACAGCAAGAAACTGTTAATAAGCCATGAAGAAGATCCAACCTTAAAACCAGAGGCAGCAGTTGTTGGACCACAACATGTAAGTAGGCTGAGACTTGCATGTATAATTCCAGACGTAACGTTAGCCTGTGTTGTATTTATTTATTTATTTATTTATTTTTCAAAATGCCAGCGCTGGCTTTTATAGCCACTATATGCTACTAGTTATGCTAGTATTTTGTGTCTATGACAAACGGGTACAAACATTATGGACCTGAATTTTGTATAAGTACTAATGTTTTAAACGTATTTTTCATGTATATATGCTTTATGACGTTATTTTCGATTTGATCAAGAACGTAAACTTGCCAACGCTGTTTGTGCTTAACATTAGTAGGCAGTCAGTTGCTATCGTTGCCAGTCAGATGCTATTGTGTAAAACAAACGTGTATATGGTTAAAAAAATATGTCAACTTATCATTCGGAACCGTTTAGTAAGAGCCGTGTGTGGTGTGGTTCTGTTTGACTCGCTTCATCGCGGTTTTCTCGGTCTGATTCTGCCTCAAACTGCTACTGCTACTGCAGTTAGACACCATTATTTACATCTGCGACAGTTTAGCCAATCACAACACACCCGCCCAAACGAACCAATCTGAGCCCACGACGTGTTTCTGAGGGAGTGTTTTCATAGAATCAGGAAGTAAACCGCTCGTTCAGGGGACAGAGGAGAGCGCGGCTTACAATAAAGGTGAAGTTTATGAAAAATAAGACTTTTAAAAAAAGAAAAACCATGAATACATGTTATATTGCACCCCATAAACACAATCATGCAAAGAAAAAGAGGACTAGACCACCCCTTTAAAAACCTAAATGAATTCAAATGTGTTGATTCGCAAGCCGGTTGTTCCTGAAGAGGGCTCAGTATCCAGTGTATATGGATCAGGTTCGTCATCCGACGAATCACAATCTGTAAGTATTATTAATAATGTTTGCTGTTATGTTTTCTGTAGCATGCACAATATAGTTATATAGTGTTGTGTGTGTTGTGTACACTCCGCGCAGCTTCTAAGTGGGTTAAAGTTAGTTTTGTTTTTGGTATTCACCAGACATTCACTGAAAAATGGCAATTACCTCCTAAACGACTTAGTCAAATATGACTTCGCTCTATATAATAAGCACTGCCCCTCAAAAGCCGCCGCAATGTGAGTTTCGCCGGGAAAGCTCGCTCTTCACTGACACGCGAGTAAGGAACCGTGTGGAAAGTGCACTTTTTCTGACACGTTTGTTCAAACACTATATACAATTTTCAACGTCTTGTCAAGCTGTAATCCTGGTTATGTGCGTTACGTTGCCGACAGTCTCTGCTTACGGTTTACCAATAACAACTGACTGGTTCATTTGACCAAACGCCGCAGATTCGCATCACTCAAAGGAGGTGTTTGGGAAAGTGAATCGTCGAACGAATCATTTGGGAGTCGTTGAGCAAATCAGTTAAAAATAAATGCATATTATAAGACATATAAAGTGTTTTTTTATCCTTGCATGCACGTTAAACTGTTTTTGGGAATTCCTAAAACAAAATAGAAACATTTCAAATGCTATGATAGGGGCTCTTTAATAACTAATGATGTTTTAACTGAAGTGAATCAATCAAAATCCAACTTTAGCTGGAATTTTAACTTTATTCTAGATCTGCTGTAAAGCCCAAACTATCTCTGTTACTGTAATCTCCTATTATCACTGTAAAGCTGCTTTGAAATGATCTATATTATTAAAAGCTCTGTATAAATGAAGGTGACTTGGCTTTACTTTGCCGAGCTACACAGCAGACCAGTGTTGCCAAGTCTGCGATTTTACCACCGTATTAGCTTGCTTTTACTTTGTTGCCATGGGTTTTTTTCAAGTCGGCGGCGAATTCTTGGCTGTGTTCGAAATCGCCCCCTGACCCCTTCATCTATATTCTCTATATTACTCAAGTATAGTTCACTTGAAGGAGTTGATGAGTGAATTCGGACACTGAGTGCTGCCGCTTTCACATTTGCACTTCCTGTTTAATAATCATTTGAAACTTTGCAAACTGCCAGCTTCACTAGTAATGAAACGATTTATTTTGAATTCTGTCATAGAAACTTATAAACAATTTAAATAATCAATTAAAAAGGACTGTATACATGTGCATGATATTATGCTGTAGCCACATTGAACCAGCGGTTTAGAAAATGAATGGATGATTCAGATGCGGGCATCATCTTCAGACGAGACGCGGGATTTTATTTGGCACGACCGTCACAGTGCATCATGGGTATTCTCTAGCCAGTGAGTTAACTAGCCACTGCGTTATTGCAGTGCATTATGGGATTGAAAGAGTACACTCGATATTGTCCACTATGTTTTCAGACACCACTACAAATGACTAGCCTCTAATAGTGCCCTATTTAGGGAAATAAATTAGGGTGATTTCGGACACAGCCCTTGATTGGGCCGCGGGGAATTTATTGGATTGTTGTAGTTTGCTATTGGCTGATCTCATGTGAGTGACAGGTTATAACCCCACCCTTGTCATCAGAGAAGAGATGCTGCAAAATGAAGATATTCTGATTCAACATTATGAGACACATTGATAAAAAGAAAAGATGTGGACAGATCATATATAGAAATAGAAAATATATAGAAATAAAAGAAATACTGCAATATTTCATTAAGAAAAATAAAGAATTGTCCATTTGTCCGTCTGTAAACTGAATGCTATTGGCTAATTCAAGATTTCAAGACTCTTGGCTATTTGCTTTTGGATATGTTCTACCTCAACTTCCCAATTCAATACAGGACAAGAAGTATTTTAAAAGGAATACACAGCTAAAAAGCCACATTCTTCATATCTTTCTTTAAGGGGAAAAAGGCTTGGCATGTGACCACGTAACAATTTATTCAGAATGTATTTAAAATATCATGATAACGGTGATTATAAAGATCACAGACTAGAGGGTGAATGCTCATATTGTTTTTATTTGAACTCGTATACTGACAAAATCTAAGGGTTAAAAGAAGAGTTAGAGACATAAATATGTGCAGGAAAGCGAAGTTGAAAGCGATACTGCAGAAGCCGAATGAAAAGCTCAGCTGGTTTCTGCACCCTGTGAACTGCCATGAGAGAGCCTGGAGAGTGTGTGGACCGGTTCCTGGAGCACAGCTGCCCCTCGCTGGGGGGAAACTGAAGAACAGGGCCCAAAATGCTGAGTAACAAAAGCACAACGCTTTGAATGCTGAACGAAATCAAAATGGACCTGTTTTATTTCTTTCCTGGTCTGATCAATCTGTGCACATTATTCCAAATAAAATGGTTTGACTTCATAATCCATCATCATAAAGTTATAACTTGTTCCACCTTTGAAATGAGCTATTAAGTGTGAGCAGTAAATTATTGTAATAGCCATAACTCATCATCAGTCAGTCAGTGTTTTTGGCCATCACAGACGTCAAATGTCAAAGCTGGTCGATCTCCGTTGTGACGTGCATCCAAATGATGTGACATATTATTGAAAAAGAAAACGGTAACACTTTATTTTACAGTGTCCTCGTTATTTTTAGTTACTGTAACTATTAATAATTAGAATTATGCATAATTAAATGCAACTAACTGTAAACAAAACCTAACCCTATAGTAAGTACAGTTGTTAAAGCTACACTGTGTAACTCTTTTAGTTAATTCTTAGCTAAAAACAATAGTTCTTCAAAAATATATGTGCTCATTAATGTATATTTACTTCGTTCAAGTAATAAAGTATTCTCGTGAGTATATAATACGCCATTGAAAATACATACGGGTAAGGGGTTCTAATGTCGGTCGCCATGTTGCCCCTCCATCTTGAAAGTACATTAGCCAAAGGTCTAAGTGTCATGGCCTCTATCAGAATCCAGAGTTTTGAGAAGATTGGGGAAACTTAATTTTTTGCCAAAAAAATAAAAAAACATAAGGGGTAACACTGTCGTTTTTTTTCTGGACAAAATTTTGAGTTTCAATATCTCAGCTCTGGAAGGGTCTAGAGCCTCCATTTTTGCACTCAGGTCTAAGTGTCATGGCCCTCTATCAGAATCCAGAGTTTTGAGAAGATTGGGGAAACTTAATTTTTTGCCAAAAAAATAAAAAAACATAAGGGGTAACAATGTCTTTTTTTTCTGGACAAAATTTTGAGTTTCAATATCTCAGCTCTGGAAGGGTCTAGAGCCTCCATAGACCTTATTCAGAGCAGCGCCATGACAGGTATGAAAGTGAGGCTGTGAGGGATAGACTTACCGTGTTTCCAATGGCATCTGCTGTAAAAAGCTGAATAAAGCGGCTAGATTACTTACAATTTTCCACAGTTTACATTGTCGGGAGTTTTTTGTCAACTGACATTTCTTGGAAATATATTTTTCCAGTGTTTCATGGGCAGAACAATCCGAACACACATTAAATAACAGTACAGTCCATTGAAGAGATGCAAGTCTATCCCTCACAGCCTCGCTTTCATTCTCATTAAAAATCAAAGATGGCGCTGCCGTGAATAAGGCGTATTTTTGCACTCAGGTCTAAGTGTCATGGCCCTCTATCAGAATCCAGAGTTTTGAGAAGATTGGTGAAACTTAATTTTTTGCCAAAAAAAAAAAATAAATAAAAAACATAAGGGGTAACACTGTCGTTTTTTTTTTTTCTGGTCAATATTTTGAGTTTCAATATCTCAGCTCTGGAAGGATCTAGAGCCTCCATTTTTGCACTCAGGTCTAAGTGTCATCATGGCCTCTATCAGAATCCAGAGTTTTGAGAAGATTGGTGAAACTTAATTTTTTGCCAAAAAAATAAAAAAACATAAGGGGTAACACTGTCATTATTTTTTCCTGGACAAAATTTTGAGTTTGAATATCTCAGCTCTGGAAGGGTCTACAGCCTCCATTTTTGCACTCAGGTCTAAGTGTCATGTCCCTCTATCAGAATCCAGAGTTTTGAGAAGATTGGGGAAACTTAATTTTTTGCCAAAAAAATAAAAAACATAAGGGGTAACACTGTCATTTTTTTTTTCTGGTCAAAATTTTGAGTTTCAATATCTCAGCTCTGGAAGGGTCTACAGCCTCAATTTTTGCACCCAGGTCCATGTCTCGTGGCCCTCTATCAGAATCCAGAGTTTTGAGAAGATTGGAGAAACTTAATTTTTCACCCCCCGAAAAAAAATGTAAGGGGTAACACTGTCATTTTTTTTTTTCTGGTCAAAATTTTGAGTTTCAATATCTCAGCTCTGGAAGGGTCTACAGCCTCAATTTTTGCACCCAGGTCCATGTCTCGTGGCCCTCTATCAGAATCCAGAGTTTTGAGAAGATTGGAGAAACTTAATTTTTCACCCCCCGAAAAAAAATGTAAGGGGTAACACTGTCATTTTTTTTTTCTGGTCAAAATTTTGAGTTTCAATATTTCAGCTCTGGAAGGGTATACAACCTCAATTTTTGCACCCAGGTCCATGTTTCGTGGCCCTCTGTCAGAATCCAGAGTTTTGAGAAGATTGGAGAAACTTAATTTTTCACCCCCCGAAAAAAAATGTAAGGGGTAACACTGTCATTTTTTTTTCTGGTCAAAATTTTGAGTTTCAATATCTCAGCTCTGGAAGGGTCTACAGCCTCAATTTTTGCACCCAGGTCCATGTCTCGTGGCCCTCTATCAGAATCCAGAGTTTTGAGAAGATTGGAGAAACTTAATTTTTCACCCCCCGAAAAAAAATGTAAGGGGTAACACTGTCATTTTTTTTCTGGTCAAAATTTTGAGTTTCAATATCTCAGCTCTGGAAGGGTCTACAGCCTCAATTTTTGCACCCAGGTCCATGTCTCGTGGCCCTCTATCAGAATCCAGAGTTTTGAGAAGATTGGAGAAACTTAATTTTTCACCCCCCGAAAAAAAAATGTAAGGGGTAACACTGTCATTTTTTTTTTCTGGTCAAAATTTTGAGTTTCAATATCTCAGCTCTGGAAGGGTCTACAGCCTCAATTTTTGCACCCAGGTCCATGTCTTGTGGCCCTCTATCAGAATCCAGAGTTTTGAGAAGATTGGAGAAACTTAATTTTTCACCCCCCGAAAAAAAATGTAAGGGGTAACACTGTCATTTTTTTTTTCTGGTCAAAATTTTGAGTTTCAATATCTCAGCTCTGGAAGGGTCTACAACCTCAATTTTTGCACCCAGGTCCATGTCTCGTGGCCCTCTATCAGAATCCAGAGTTTTGAGAAGATTGGAGAAACTTAATTTTTCACCCCCCGAAAAAAAATGTAAGGGGTAACACTGTCATTTTTTTTTCTGGTCAAAATTTTCAGTTTCAATATCTCAGCTCTGGAAGGGTCTAAAGCCTCAATTTTTTCACCCAGGTCCATGTCTCGTGGCCCTCTATCAGAATCCAGAGTTTTGAGAAGATTGGAGAAACTTAATTTTTCACCCCCCTAAAAAAAATGTAAGGGGTAACACTGTCTTTTTTTTCTGGTCAAAATTTTGAGTTTCAATATCTCAGCTCTGGAAGGGTCTAAAGCCTCAATTTTTTCACCCAGGTCCATGTCTCGTGGCCCTCTATCAGAATCCAGAGTTTTGAGAAGATTGGAGAAACTTACCTTTTCACCCCCCGAAAAAAAAATTTAAGGGGTAACACTGTCATTTTTTTTTCTGGTCAAAATTTTAAGTTTCAATATCTCAGCTCTGGAAGGGTCTACAGCCTCAATTTTTGCACCCAGGTCCATGTCTCGTGGCCCTCTATCAGAATCCAGAGTTTTGAGAAGATTGGAGAAACTTAATTTTTCACCCCCCGAAAAAAAAATGTAAGGGGTAACACTGTCATTTTTTTTTTCTGGTCAAAATTTTGAGTTTCAATATCTCAGCTCTGGAAGGGTCTACAGCCTCAATTTTTGCACCCAGGTCCATGTCTCGTGGCCCTCTATCAGAATCCAGAGTTTTGAGAAGATTGGAGAAACTTAATTTTTCACCCCCCGAAAAAAAATGTAAGGGGTAACACTGTCATTTTTTTTTCTGGTCAAAATTTTGAGTTTCAATATCTCAGCTCTGGAAGGGTCTACGGCCTCAATTTTTGCACCCAGGTCAATGTCTCGTGGCCCTCTATCAGAATCCAGAGTTTTGAGAAGATTGGAGAAACTTAATTTTTCACCCCCCGAAAAAAAATGTGAGGGGTAACACTGTCATTTTTTTTTCTGGTCAAAATTTTGAGTTTCAATATCTCAGCTCTGGAAGGGTCTACAGCCTCAATTTTTGCACCCAGGTCCATGTCTCGTGGCCCTCTATCAGAATCCAGAGTTTTGAGAAGATTGGAGAAACTTAATTTTTCACCCCCCGAAAAAAAAATGTAAGGGTTAACACTGTCATTTTTTTTCTGGTCAAAATTTTAAGTTTCAATATCTCAGCTCTGGAAGGGTCTACGGCCTCAATTTTTGCACCCAGGTCCATGTCTCGTGGCCCTCTATCAGAATCCAGAGTTTTGAGAAGATTGGAGAAACTTAATTTTCACCCCCCGAAAAAAATGTAAGGGTTAACACTGTCATTTTTTTTTCTGGTCAAAATTTTGAGTTTCAATATCTCAGCTCTGGAAGGGACTACAGCCTCAATTTTTGCACCCAGGTCCATGTCTCGTGGCCCTTTATCAGAATCCAGAGTTTTGAGAAGATTGGAGAAACTTAATTTTTCACCCCCCGAAAAAAAATGTAAGGGGTAACACTGTCATTTTTTTTTCTGGTCAAAATTTTGAGTTTCAATATCTCAGCTCTGGAAGGGTCTACAGCCTCAATTTTTGCACCCAGGTCCATGTCTCGTGGCCCTCTATCAGAATCCAGAGTTTTGAGAAGATTGGAGAAACTTAATTTTTCACCCCCTGAAAAAAAATGTAAGGGGTAACACTGTCATTTTTTTTCTGGTCAAAATTTTCAGCTTCAATATCTCAGCTCTGGAAGGGTCTACAGCCTCAATTTTTCCACCCAGGTCCATGTCTCGTGGCCCTCTATCAGAATCCAGAGTTTTGAGAAGATTGGAGAAACTTAATTTTTCACCCCCTGAAAAAAAATGTAAGGGGTAACACTGTCATTTTTTTTCTGGTCAAAATTTTGAGTTTCAATATCTCAGCTCTGGAAGGGTCTACAGCCTCAATTTTTGCACCCAGGTCCATGTCTCGTGGCCCTCTATCAGAATCCAGAGTTTTGAGAAGATTGGAGAAACTTAATTTTTCACCCCCCGAAAAAAAAATGTAAGGGTTAACACTGTCATTTTTTTTCTGGTCAAAATTTTAAGTTTCAATATCTCAGCTCTGGAAGGGTCTACGGCCTCAATTTTTGCACCCAGGTCCATGTCTCGTGGCCC
The DNA here is from genome assembly GCA_038021265.1 of Cyprinella venusta. NCBI lineage: Eukaryota > Metazoa > Chordata > Actinopteri > Cypriniformes > Leuciscidae > Cyprinella > Cyprinella venusta. The sequence goes on along the minus strand of CM075875.1, from coordinate 31,735,524 downwards.
TCTATCAGAATCCAGAGTTTTGAGAAGATTGGAGAAACTTAATTTTCACCCCCCGAAAAAAATGTAAGGGTTAACACTGTCATTTTTTTTTTCTGGTCAAAATTTTGAGTTTCAATATCTCAGCTCTGGAAGGGACTACAGCCTCAATTTTTGCACCCAGGTCCATGTCTCGTGGCCCTTTATCAGAATCCAGAGTTTTGAGAAGATTGGAGAAACTTAATTTTTCACCCCCCGAAAAAAAATGTAAGGGGTAACACTGTCATTTTTTTTTCTGGTCAAAATTTTGAGTTTCAATATCTCAGCTCTGGAAGGGTCTACAGCCTCAATTTTTGCACCCAGGTCCATGTCTCGTGGCCCTCTATCAGAATCCAGAGTTTTGAGAAGATTGGAGAAACTTAATTTTTCACCCCCTGAAAAAAAATGTAAGGGGTAACACTGTAATTTTTTTTCTGGTCAAAATTTTCAGCTTCAATATCTCAGCTCTGGAAGGGTCTACAGCCTCAATTTTTCCACCCAGGTCCATGTCTCGTGGCCCTCTATCAGAATCCAGAGTTTTGAGAAGATTGGAGAAACTTAATTTTTCACCCCCTGAAAAAAAATGTAAGGGGTAACACTGTCATTTTTTTTCTGGTCAAAATTTTGAGTTTCAATATCTCAGCTCTGGAAGGGTCTACAGCCTCAATTTTTGCACCCACGTCCATGTCTCGTGGCCCTTTATCAGAATCCAGAGTTTTGAGAAGATTGGAGAAACTTAATTTTTCACCCCCCGAAAAAAAATGTAAGGGGTAACACTGTCATTTTTTTTCTGGTCAAAATTTTGAGTTTCAATATCTCAGCTCTGGAAGGGTCTACAGCCTCAATTTTTGCAACCAGGTCCATGTCTTGTGGCCCTCTATCAGAATCCAGAGTTTTGAGAAGATTGGAGAAACTTAATTTTTCACCCCCCGAAAAAAAATGTAAGGGGTAACACTGTCATTTTTTTTTCTGGTCAAAATTTTGAGTTTCAATATCTCAGCTCTGGAAGGGTCTACAGCCTCAATTTTTGCACCCAGGTCCATGTCTCGTGGCCCTCTATCAGAATCCAGAGTTTTGAGAAGATTGGAGAAACTTAATTTTTCACCCCCCGAAAAAAAATGTAAGGGGTAACACTGTCATTTTTTTTTTCTGGTCAAAATTTTGAGTTTCAATATCTAAGCTCTGGAAGGGTCTACAGCCTCAATTTTTGCAACCAGGTCCATGTCTTGTGGCCCTCTATCAGAATCCAGAGTTTTGAGAAGATTGGAGAAACTTAATTTTTCACCCCCCGAAAAAAAATGTAAGGGGTAACACTGTCATTTTTTTTTCTGGTCAAAATTTTGAGTTTCAATATCTCAGCTCTGGAAGGGTCTACAGCCTCAATTTTTGCAACCAGGTCCATGTCTTGTGGCCCTCTATCAGAATCCAGAGTTTTGAGAAGATTGGAGAAACTTAATTTTTCACCCCCCGAAAAAAAATGTAAGGGGTAACACTGTCATTTTTTTTTCTGGTCAAAATTTTGAGTTTCAATATCTCAGCTCTGGAAGGGTCTACAGCCTCAATTTTTGCACCCAGGTCAATGTCTCGTGGCCCTCTATCAGAATCCAGAGTTTTGAGAAGATTGGAGAAACTTAATTTTTCACCCCCCGAAAAAAAATGTAAGGGGTAACACTGTCATTTTTTTTTCTGGTCAAAATTTTGAGTTTCAATATCTCAGCTCTAGAAGGGTCTACAGCCTCAATTCTTGCACCCAGGTCCTATCAGAATCCAGAGTTTTGAGAAGATTGGAGAAACTTAATTTTTCACCCCCAGAAAAAAAAATGTAAGGGGTAACACTGTCATTTTTTTTTTCTGGTCAAAATTTGAGTTTCAATATCTCAGCTCTGGAAGGGTCTACAGCCTCAATTTTTGCACCCAGGTCCATGTCTCGTGGCCCTCTATCAGAATCCAGAGTTTTGAGAAGATTGGAGAAACTTAATGTTTCACCCCCCGAAAAAAATGTAAGGGGTAACACTGTCATTTTTTTTCTGGTCAAAATTCAAAATTTTGGCCAAAAAAAAAATGACAGTGTTACCCCTTATGTTTTTTTTTCAGGTCCAAAATTTGACCTTCGATATCTCGGCTCTGGAAGGGTCTAGAGCCTCCATTTTTGCGCGCTGGTTGAAGTCTCGTGGCCCTCTGTCAGAATCCAGAGTTTCAAGAAGATCGGAGGGGGTCAAAATTTCGGCCAAAAAAAAAATGACAGTGTTACCCCTTATGTTTTTTTTTCAGGTCCAAATTTTGACCTTCGATATTTCGGCTCTGGAAGGGTCTAGAGCCTCCATTTTTGCGCGCTGGTCGAAATCTCGTGGCCCTCTGTCAGAATCCAGAGTTTCAAGAAGATCAGAGGGGGTCAAAATTTCGGCCAAAAAAAAAAAAAGACAGTGTTACCCCTTATGTTTTTTTTTCAGGTCCAAATTTTGACCTTCGATATTTCGGCTCTGGAAGGGTCTAGAGCCTCCATTTTTGCGCGCTGGTCGAAGTCTCGTGGCCCTCTGTCAGAATCCAGAGTTTCAAGAAGATCGGAGGGGGTCAAAATTTCGGCCAAAAAAAAATGACAGTGTTACCCCTTATGTTTTTTTTTCAGGTCCAAATTTTGACCTTCGAAATCTCGGCTCTGGAAGGGTCTAGAGCCTCCTTTTTGCGCGCTGGTCGAATTCTCGTGGCCCTCTGTCAGAATCCAGAGTTTCAAGAAGATCGGAGGGGGTCAAAATTTCGGCCAAAAAAAAAAAATGACAGTGTTACCCCTTATGTTTTTTTTTCAGGTCCAAATTTTGACCTTCGATATCTCGGCTCTGGAAGGGTCTAGAGCCTCCATTTTTGCGCGCTGGTCCAAGTCTCGTGGCCCTCTGTCAGAATCCAGAATTTCGAGAAGATCGGAGGGGGTCAAAATTTCGGCCAAAAACGACAGTGTTACCCCTTATGTTTTTTTTCAGGTCAAAACTTTGACATCCGATATCTCGGCTCTGGAAGGGTCTAGAGCCTCCATTTTTGCGCGCTGGTCGAAGTCTCGTGGCCATCTGTCAGAATCCAGAGTTTCAAGAAGATCGGAGGGGGTCAAAATTTCGGCCAAAAACGACAGTGTTACCCCTTATGTTTTTTTTTTTTCGGGTCAAAACTTTGACATCCGATATCTCGGCTCTGGAAAGGTCTAGAGCCTCCATTTTTGCGCGCTGGTCGAAGTCTCGTGGTCCTCTGTCAGAATCCAGAGTTTCAAGAAGATCGGAGGGGGTCAAAATTTCGGTCAAAAACGACAGTGTTACCCCTTATATTTTTTTTTCAGGTCAAAACTTTGACATCCGATATCTCGGCTCTGGAAGGGTCTAGAGCCTCCATTTTTGCGCGCTGGTCGAATTCTCGTGGCCCTCTGTCAGAATCCAGAGTTTCAAGAAGATCGGAGGGGGTCAAAATTTCGGCCAAAAACGACAGTGTTACCCCTTATGTTTTTTTTTCAGGTCAAAACTTTGACATCCGATATCTCGGCTCTGGAAGGGTCTAGAGCCTCCATTTTTGCGCGCTGGTCGAAGTCTCGTGGCCCTCTGTCAGAATCCAGAGTTTCAAGAAGATCGGAGGGGGTCAAAATTTCGGCCAAAAACGACAGTGTTACCCCTTATGTTTTTTTTCGGGTCAAAACTTTGACATCCGATATCTCGGCTCTGGAAGGGTCTAGAGCCTCCATTTTTGCGCGCTGGTCGAAGTCTCGTGGCCCTCTGTCAGAATCCAGAGTTTCAAGAAGATCGGAGGGGGTCAAAATTTCGGCCAAAAACGACAGTGTTACCCCTTATGTTTTTTTTTCGGGTCAAAACTTTGACATCCGATATCTCGGCTCTGGAAGGGTCTAGAGCCTCCATTTTTGCGCGCTGGTCGAAGTCTCGTGGCCCTCTGTCAGAATCCAGAGTTTCCAGAAGATCGGAGGGGGTCAAAACTTCGGCCAAAAACGACAGTGTTACCCCTTATGTTTTTTTTTTCGGGTCAAAACTTTGACATCCGATATCTCGGCTCTGGAAGGGTCTAGAGCCTCCATTTTTGCGCGCTGGTCGAAGTCTCGTGGTCCTCTGTCAGAATCCAGAGTTTCAAGAAGATCGGAGGGGGTCAAAATTTCGGCCAAAAACGACAGTGTTACCCCTTATGTTTTTTTTTCAGGTCAAAACTTTAACATCCGATATCTCGGCTCTGGAAGGGTCTAGAGCCTCCATTTTTGCGCGCTGGTCGAAGTCTCGTGGCCCTCTGTCAGAATCCAGAAATTCAAGAAGATCGGAGGGGGTCAAAATTTCGGTCAAAAATGACAGTGTTACCCCTTATGTTTTTTTTTCAGGTCAAAACTTTGACATCCGATATCTCGGCTCTGGAAGGGTCTAGAGCCTCCATTTTTGCTCGCTGGTCGAATTCTCGTGGCCCTCTGTCAGAATCCAGAGTTTCAAGAAGATCGGAGGGGGTCAAAATTTCGGCCAAAAACGACAGTGTTACCCCTTATGTTTTTTTTTTCAGGTCAAAACTTTGACATCCGATATCTCGGCTCTGGAAGGGTCTAGAGCCTCCATTTTTGCGCGCTGGTCGAAGTCTCGTGGCCCTCTGTCAGAATCCAGAGTTTCAAGAAGATCGGAGGGGGTCAAAATTTCGGCCAAAAACGACAGTGTTACCCCTTATGTTTTTTTTTTCAGGTCAAAACTTTGACATCCGATATCTCGGCTCTGGAAGGGTCTAGAGCCTCCATTTTTGCGCGCTGGTCGAAGTCTCGTGGCCCTCTGTCAGAATCCAGAGTTTCAACAAGATCGGAGGGGGTCTAAATTTCGGCCAAAAACGACAGTGTTACCCCTTATGTTTTTTTTTCGGGTCAAAACTTTGACATCCGATATCTCGGCTCTGGAAGGGTCTAGAGCCTCCATTTTTGCGCGCTGGTCGAAGTCTCGTGGCCCTCTGTCAGAATCCAGAGTTTCAAGAAGATCGGAGGGGGTCAAAATTTCGGCCAAAAATGACAGTGTTACCCCTTATGTTTTTTTTTTCAGGTCAAAACTTTGACATCCGATATCTCGGCTCTGGAAGGGTCTAGAGCCTCCATTTTTGCGCGCTGGTCGAAGTCTCGTGGCCCTCTGTCAGAATCCAGAGTTTCAAGAAGATCGGAGGGGGTCAAAATTTCGGCCAAAAACGACAGTGTTACCCCTTATGTTTTTTTTTCAGGTCAAAACTTTGACATCCGATATCTCGGCTCTGGAAGGGTCTAGAGCCTCCATTTTTGCGCGCTGGTCGAAGTCTCGTGGCCCTCTGTCAGAATCCAGAGTTTCAAGAAGATTGGAGGGGGTCAAAATTTCGGCCAAAAACGACAGTGTTACCCCTTATGTTTTTTTTTCGGGTGTAAACTTTGACATCCGATATCTCGGCTCTGGAAGGGTCTAGAGCCTCCATTTTTGCGCGCGGGTCGAAGTCTCATGGCCCTCTGTCAGAATCCAGAGTTTCAAGAAGATCGGAGGGGGTCAAAATTTCGGCCAAAAACGACAGTGTTACCCCTTCTGTTTTTTTTTTCGGGTCAAAACTTTGACATCCGATATCTCAGCTCTGGAAGGGTCTAGAGCCTCCATTTTTGCGCGCTGGTCGAAGTCTCGTTGCCCTCTGTCAGAATCCAGAGTTTCAAGAAGATCGGAGGGGGTCAAAATTTCGGCCAAAAACGACAGTGTTACCCCTTATGTTTTTTTTTTCGGGTCAAAACTTTGACATCCGATATCTCGGCTCTGGAAGGGTCTAGAGCCTCCATTTTTGCGCGCTGGTCGAAGTCTCGTGGCCCTCTGTCAGAATCCAGAGTTTCAAGAAGATCGGAGGGGGTCAAAATTTCGGCCAAAAACGACAGTGTTACCCCTTATGTTTTTTTTTTCGGGTCAAAACTTTGACATCCGATATCTCGGCTCTGGAAGGGTCTACAGCCTCCATTTTTGCGTGCTGGTCGAAGTCTCGTGGCCCTCTGTCAGAATCCAGAGTTTCAAGAAGATCGGAGGGGGTCAAAATTTCGGCCAAAAACGACAGTGTTACCCCTTATGTTTTTTTTCAGGTCAAAACTTTGACATCCGATATCTCGGCTCTGGAAGGGTCTAGAGCCTCAATTTTTGCGCGCTGGTCGAAGTCTCGTGGCCCTCTGTCAGAATCCAGAGTTTCAAGAAGATCGGAGGGGGTCAAAATTTCGGCCAAAAACGACAGTGTTACCCCTTATGTTTTTTTTCAGGTCAAAACTTTGACATCCGATATCTCGGCTCTGGAAGGGTCTAGAGCCTCCATTTTTGCGCGCTGGTCGAAGTCTCGTGGCCCTCTGTCAGAATCCAGAGTTTCCAGAAGATCGGAGGGGGTCAAAATTTCGGCCAAAAACGACAGTGTTACCCCTTATGTTTTTTTTCAGGTCAAAACTTTGACATCCGATATCTCGGCTCTGGAAGGGTCTAGAGCCTCAATTTTTGCGCGCTGGTCGAAGTCTCGTGGCCCTCTGTCAGAATCCAGAGTTTCAAGAAGATCGGAGGGGGTCAAAATTTCGGCCAAAAACGACAGTGTTACCCCTTTTGTTTTTTTTTTCAGGTCAAAACTTTGACATCCGATATCTCGGCTCTGGAAGGGTCTAGAGCCTCCATTTTTGCGCGCTGGTCGAAGTCTCGTGGCCCTCTGTCAGAATCCAGAGTTTCCAGAAGATCGGAGGGGGTCAAAATTTCGGCCAAAAACGACAGTGTTACCCCTTATGTTTTTTTTCAGGTCAAAACTTTGACATCCGATATCTCGGCTCTGGAAGGGTCTAGAGCCTCCATTTTTGCGCGTGGTCGAAGTCTCGTGGCCCTCTGTCAGAATCCAGAGTTTCAAGAAGATCGGAGGGGGTCAAAATTTCGGCCAAAAACGACAGTGTTACCCCTTATGTTTTTTTTTTCGGGTCAAAACTTTGAAATCTGATATCTCGGCTCTGGAAGGGTCTAGAGCCTCCATTTTTGCGCGCTGGTCGAAGTCTCGTGGCCCTCTGTCAGAATCCAGAGTTTCAAGAAGATCGGAGGGGGTCAAAATTTCGGCCAAAAACGACAGTGTTACCCCTTATGTTTTTTTTTTCGGGTCAAAACTTTGACATCCATTATCTCGGCTCTGGAAGGGTCTAGAGCCTCCATTTTTGCGCGCTGGTCGAAGTCTCGTGGCCCTCTGTCAGAATCCAGAGTTTCAAGAAGATCGGAGGGGGTCAAAATTTCGGCCAAAAACGACAGTGTTACCCCTTATGTTTTTTTTTTCAGGTCAAAACTTTGACATCCGATATCTCGGCTCTGGAAGGGTCTAGAGCCTCCATTTTTGCGCGCTGGTCGAAGTCTCGTGGCCCTCTGTCAGAATCCAGAGTTTCAAGAAGATCGGAGGGGGTCAAAATTTTGGCCAAAAACGACAGTGTTACCCCTTATGTTTTTTTTTCAGGTCAAAACTTTGACATCCGATATCTCGGCTTTGGAAGGGTCTAGAGCCTCCATTTTTGCGCGCTGGTCGAAGTCTCGTGGCCCTCTGTCAGAATCCAGAGTTTCAAGAAGATCGGAGGGGGTCAAAATTTCGGCCAAAAACGACAGTGTTACCCCTTATGTTTTTTTTCAGGTCAAAACTTTGACATCCGATATCTCGGCTCTGGAAGGGTCTAGAGCCTCCATTTTTGCGCGCCTGTCGAAGTCTCGTGGCCCTCTGTCAGAATCCAGAGTTTCAAGAAGATCGGAGGGGGTCAAAATTTCGGCCAAAAACGACAGTGTTACCCCTTATGTTTTTTTTTTCAGGTCAAAACTTTGACATCCGATATCTCGGCTCTGGAAGGGTGTACAGCCTCCATTTTTGCGCGCTGGTCGAATTCTCGTGGCCCTCTGTCAGAATTCAGAGTTTCAAGAAGATCGGAGGGGGTCAAAATTTCGGCCAAAAACGACAGTGTTACCCCTTATGTTTTTTTTTTTCGGGTCAAAACTTTGACATCCGATATCTCGGCTCTGGAAGGGTCTAGAGCCTCCATTTTTGCGCGCTGGTCAAAGTCTCGTGGCCCTCTGTCAGAATCCAGAGTTTCAAGAAGATCGGAGGGGGTCAAAATTTCGGCCAAAAACGACAGTGTTACCCCTTATGTTTTTTTTTTTTTTCAGGTCAAAACTTTGACATCCGATATCTCGGCTCTGGAAGGGTCTAGAGCCTCCATTTTTGCGTGCTGGTCGAAGTCTCGTGGCCCTCTGTCAGAATCCAGAGTTTCAAAAAGATCGGAGGGGGTCAAAATTTAGGCCAAAAACGACAGTGTTACCCCTTATGTTTTTTTTCAGGTCAAAACTTTGACATCCGATATCTCGGCTCTGGAAGGGTCTAGAGCCTCCATTTTTGCGCGCTGGTCGAAGTCTCGTGGCCCTCTGTCAGAATCCAGAGTTTCAAGAAGATCGGAGGGGCTCAAAATTTCGGCCAAAAACGACAGTGTTACCCCTTATGTTTTTTTTCAGGTCAAAACTTTGACATCCGATATCTCGGCTCTGGAAGGGTCTAGAGCCTCCATTTTTGCGCGCTGGTCGAAGTCTCGTGGCCCTCTGTCAGAATCCAGAGTTTCAAGAAGATCGGAGGGGGTCAAAATTTCGGCCAAAAACGACAGTGTTACCCCTTATGTTTTTTTCAGGTCAAAACTTTGACATCCGATATCTCGGCTCTGGAAGGGTCTAGAGCCTCCATTTTTGCGCGCTGGTCGAAGTCTCGTGGCCCTCTGTCAGAATCCAGAGTTTCCAGAATATCGGAGGGGGTCAAAATTTCGGCCAAAAACGACAGTGTTACCCCTTATGTTTTTTTTCAGGTCAAAACTTTGACATCCGATATCTCGGCTCTGGAAGGGTCTAGAGCCTCCAATTTGCGCGCTGGTCGAAGTCTCGTGGCCCTCTGTCAGAATCCAGAGTTTCAAGAAGATAGGAGGGTGTCAAAACTTCGGCCAAAAACGACAGTGTTACCCCTTATGTTTTTTTTTTCGGGTCAAAACTTTGACATCCGATATCTCGGCTCTGGAAGGGTCTAGAGCCTCCATTTTTGCGCGCTGGTCGAAGTCTCGTGGTCCTCTGTCAGAATCCAGAGTTTCAAGAAGATCGGAGGGGGTCAAAATTTCGGCCAAAAACGACAGTGTTACCCCTTATGTTTTATTTTCAGGTCAAAACTTTACCATCCGATATCTCGGCTCTGGAAGGGTCTAGAGCCTCCATTTTTGCGCGCTGGTCGAAGTCTCGTGGCCCTTTGTCAGAATCCAGAGTTTCAAGAAGATCGGAGGGGGTCAAAATTTCAGTCAAAAACGACAGTGTTACCCCTTATGTTTTTTTTTTCAGGTCAAAACTTTGACATCCGATATCTCGGCTCTGGAAGGGTCTAGAGCCTCCATTTTTGCGCGCTGGTCGAATTCTCGTGGCCCTCTGTCAGAATCCAGAGTTTCAAGAAGATCGGAGGGGGTCAAAATTTCGGCCAAAAACGACAGTGTTACCCCTTTTTTTTTTTTCAGGTCAAAACTTTGACATCCGATATCTCGGCTCTGGAAGGGTCTAGAGCCTCCATTTTTGCGCGCTGGTCGAAGTCTCGTGGCCCTCTGTCAGAATCCAGAGTTTCAAGAAGATCGGAGGGGGTCAAAATTTCGGCCAAAAACGACAGTGTTACCCCTTATGTTTTTTTTTCAGGTCAAAACTTTGACATCCGATATCTCGGCTCTGGAAGGGTCTAGAGCCTCCATTTTTGCGCGCTGGTCGAAGTCTCGTGGCCCTCTGTCAGAATCCAGAGTTTCAAGAAGATCGGAGGGGGTCAAAATTTCGGCCAAAAACGACAGTGTTACCCCTTATGTTTTTTTTTCAGGTCAAAACTTTGACATCCGATATCTCGGCTCTGGAAGGGTCTAGAGCCTCCATTTTTGCGCGCTGGTCGAAGTCTCGTGGCCCTCTGTCAGAATCCAGAGTTTCAACAAGATCGGAGGGGGTCTAAATTTCAGCCAAAAACGACAGTGTTACCCCTTATGTTTTTTTTTCGGGTCAAAACTTTGACATCCGATATCTCGGCTCTGGAAGGGTCTAGAGCCTCCATTTTTGCGCGCTGGTCGAAGTCTCGTGGCCCTCTGTCAGAATCCAGAGTTTCAAGAAGATCGGAGGGGGTCAAAATTTCGGCCAAAAATGACAGTGTTACCCCTTATGTTTTTTTTTTCAGGTCAAAACTTTGACATCCGATATCTCGGCTCTGGAAGGGTCTAGAGCCTCCATTTTTGCGCGCTGGTCGAAGTCTCGTGGCCCTCTGTCAGAATCCAGAGTTTCAAGAAGATCGGAGGGGGTCAAAATTTCGGCCAAAAACGACAGTGTTACCCCTTATGTTTTTTTTTCAGGTCAAAACTTTGACATCCGATATCTCGGCTCTGGAAGGGTCTAGAGCCTCCATTTTTGCGCGCTGGTCGAAGTCTCGTGGCCCTCTGTCAGAATCCAGAGTTTCAAGAAGATTGGAGGGGGTCAAAATTTCGGCCAAAAACGACAGTGTTACCCCTTATGTTTTTTTTTTCGGGTCAAAACTTTGACATCCGATATCTCGGCTCTGGAAGGGTCTAGAGCCTCCATTTTTGCGCGCTGGTCGAAGTCTCGTGGCCCTCTGTCAGAATCCAGAGTTTCCAGAATATCGGAGGGGGTCAAAATTTCGGCCAAAAACGACAGTGTTACCCCTTATGTTTTTTTTTCAGGTCAAAACTTTGACATCCGATATCTCGGCTCTGGAAGGGTCTAGAGCCTCAATTTTTGCTCGCTGGTCGAAGTCTCGTGGCCCTCTGTCAGAATCCAGAGTTTCAAGAAGATTGGAGGGGGTCAAAATTTCGGCCAAAAACGACAGTGTTACCCCTTATGTTTTTTTTCAGGTCAAAACTTTGACATCCGATATCTCGGCTCTGGAAGGGTCTAGAGCCTCCATTTTTGCGCGCTGGTCGAAGTCTCGTGGCCCTCTGTCAGAATCCAGAGTTTCCAGAATATCGGAGGGGGTCAAAATTTCGGCCAAAAACGACAGTGTTACCCCTTATGTTTTTTTTCAGGTCAAAACTTTGACATCCGATATCTCGGCTCTGGAAGGGTCTAGAGCCTCCAATTTGCGCGCTGGTCGAAGTCTCGTGGCCCTCTGTCAGAATCCAGAGTTTCAAGAAGATAGGAGGGTGTCAAAACTTCGGCCAAAAATGACAGTGTTACCCCTTATGTTTTTTTTTTCGGGTCAAAACTTTGACATCCGATATCTCGGCTCTGGAAGGGTCTAGAGCCTCCATTTTTGCGCGCTGGTCGAAGTCTCGTGGTCCTCTGTCAGAATCCAGAGTTTCAAGAAGATCGGAGGGGGTCAAAATTTCGGCCAAAAACGACAGTGTTACCCCTTATGTTTTTTTTTCAAGTCAAAACTTTAACATCCGATATCTCGGCTCTGGAAGGGTCTAGAGCCTCCATTTTTGCGCGCTGGTCGAAGTCTCGTGGCCCTTTGTCAGAATCCAGAGTTTCAAGAAGATCGGAGGGGGTCAAAATTTCAGTCAAAAACGACAGTGTTACCCCTTATGTTTTTTTTTTCAGGTCAAAACTTTGACATCCGATATCTCGGCTCTGGAAGGGTCTAGAGCCTCCATTTTTGCGCGCTGGTCGAATTCTCGTGGCCCTCTGTCAGAATCCAGAGTTTCAAGAAGATCGGAGGGGGTCAAAATTTCGGCCAAAAACGACAGTGTTACCCCTTTTTTTTTTTTTTCAGGTCAAAACTTTGACATCCGATATCTCGGCTCTGGAAGGGTCTAGAGCCTCCATTTTTGTGCGCTGGTCGAAGTCTCGTGGCCCTCTGTCAGAATCCAGAGTTTCAAGAAGATCGGAGGGGGTCAAAATTTCGGCCAAAAACGACAGTGTTACCCCTTATGTTTTTTTTCAGGTCAAAACTTTGACATCCGATATCTCGGCTCTGGAAGGGTCTAGAGCCTCCATTTTTGCGCGCTGGTCGAAGTCTCGTGGCCCTCTGTCAGAATCCAGAGTTTCAAGAAGATCAGAGGGGGTCAAAATTTCGGCCAAAAACGACAGTGTTACCCCTTATGTTTTTTTTTCAGGTCAAAACTTTGACATCCGATATCTCGGCTCTGGAAGGGTCTAGAGCCTCCATTTTTGCGCGCTGGTCGAAGTCTCGTGGCCCTCTGTCAGAATCCAGAGTTTCAACAAGATCGGAGGGGGTCTAAATTTCAGCCAAAAACGACAGTGTTACCCCTTATGTTTTTTTTTCGGGTCAAAACTTTGACATCCGATATCTCGGCTCTGGAAGGGTCTAGAGCCTCCATTTTTGCGCGCTGGTCGAAGTCTCGTGGCCCTCTGTCAGAATCCAGAGTTTCAAGAAGATCGGAGGGGGTCAAAATTTCGGCCAAAAATGACAGTGTTACCCCTTATGTTTTTTTTTTCAGGTCAAAACTTTGACATCCGATATCTCGGCTCTGGAAGGGTCTAGAGCCTCCATTTTTGCGCGCTGGTCGAAGTCTCGTGGCCCTCTGTCAGAATCCAGAGTTTCAAGAAGATCGGAGGGGGTCAAAATTTCGGCCAAAAACGACAGTGTTACCCCTTATGTTTTTTTTTTCGGGTCAAAACTTTGACATCCGATATCTCGGCTCTGGAAGGGTCTAGAGCCTCCATTTTTGCGCGCTGGTCGAAGTCTCATGGCCCTCTGTCAGAATCCAGAGTTTCAAGAAGATCGGAGGGGGTCAAAATTTCAGCCAAAAACGAAAGTGTTACCCCTTATGTTTTTTTTCGGGTCAAAAATTTGACATCCGATATCTCAGCTCTGGAAGGGTCTAGAGCCTCCATTTTTGCGCGCTGGTCGAAGTCTCGTTGCCCTCTGTCAGAATCCAGAGTTTCAAGAAGATCGGAGGGGGTCAAAATTTCGGCCAAAAACGACAGTGTTACCCCTTCTGTTTTTTTTTTTCGGGTCAAAACTTTGACATCCGATATCTCGGCTCTGGAAGGGTCTAGAGCCTCCATTTTTGCGCGCTGGTCGAAGTCTCGTGGCCCTCTGTCAGAATCCAGAGTTTCAAGAAGATCGGAGGGGGTCAAAATTTCGGCCAAAAACGACAGTGTTACCCCTTTAGTTTTTTTTTTCGGGTCAAAACTTTGACATCCGATATCTCGGCTCTGGGAGGGTCTAGAGCCTCCATTTTTGCGTGCTGGTCGAAGTCTCGTGGCCCTCTGTCAGAATCCAGAGTTTCAAGAAGATCGGAGGGGGTCAAAATTTCGGCCAAAAACGACAGTGTTACCCCTTTTGTTTTTTTTTCAGGTCAAAACTTTGACATCCGATATCTCGGCTCTGGAAGGGTCTAGAGCCTCCATTTTTGCGCGCTGGTCGAAGTCTCGTGGCCCTCTGTCAGAATCCAGAGTTTCAAGAAGATCGGAGGGGGTCAAAATTTTGGCCAAAAACGACAGTGTTACCCCTTATGTTTTTTTTTCAGGTCAAAACTTTGACATCCGATATCTCGGCTCTGGAAGGGTCTAGAGCCTCCATTTTTGCGCGCTGGTCGAAGTCTCGTGGCCCTCTGTCAGAATCCAGAGTTTCAAGAAGATCGGAGGGGGTCAAAATTTCGGCCAAAAACGACAGTGTTACCCCTTATGTTTTTTTTTTCAGGTCAAAACTTTGACATCCGATATCTCGGCTCTGGAAGGGTCTAGAGCCTCCATTTTTGCTCGCTGGTCGAAGTCTCGTGGCCCTCTGTCAGAATCCAGAGTTTCAACAAGATCGGAGGGGGTCTAAATTTCAGCCAAAAACGACAGTGTTACCCCTTATGTTTTTTTTTCGGGTCAAAACTTTGACATCCGATATCTCGGCTCTGGAAGGGTCTAGAGCCTCCATTTTTGCGCGCTGGTCGAAGTCTCGTGGCCCTCTGTCAGAATCCAGAGTTTCAAGTCGGAGGGGGTCAAAATTTCGGCCAAAAATGACAGTGTTACCCCTTATGTTTTTTTTTTCAGGTCAAAACTTTGACATCCGATATCTCGGCTCTGGAAGGGTCTAGAGCCTCCATTTTTGCGCGCTGGTCGAAGTCTCGTGGCCCTCTGTCAGAATCCAGAGTTTCAAGAAGATCGGAGGGGGTCAAAATTTCGGCCAAAAACGACAGTGTTACCCCTTATGTTTTTTTTCAGGTCAAAACTTTGACATCCGATATCTCGGCTCTGGAAGGGTCTAGAGCCTCCATTTTTGCGCGCTGGTCGAAGTCTCGTGGCCCTCTGTCAGAATCCAGAGTTTCAAGAAGATTGGAGGGGGTCAAAATTTCCGCCAAAAACAACAGTGTTACCCCTTATGTTTTTTTTTCGGGTCAAAACTTTGACATCCGATATCTCGGCTCTGGAAGGGTCTAGAGCCTCCATTTTTGCGCGCTGGTCGAAGTCTCATGGCCCTCTGTCAGAATCCAGAGTTTCAAGAAGATCGGAGGGGGTCAAAATTTCGGCCAAAAACGACAGTGTTACCCCTTATGTTTTTTTTCGGGTCAAAACTTTGACATCCGATATCTCAGCTCTGGAAGGGTCTAGAGCCTCCATTTTTGCGCGCTGGTCGAAGTCTCGTTGCCCTCTGTCAGAATCCAGAGTTTCAAGAAGATCGGAGGGGGTCAAAATTTCGGCCAAAAACGACAGTGTTACCCCTTATGTTTTTTTTTCGGGTCAAAACTTTGACATCCGATATCTCGGCTCTGGGAGGGTCTAGAGCCTCCATTTTTGCGTGCTGGTCGAAGTCTCGTGGCCCTCTGTCAGAATCCAGAGTTTCAAGAAGATCGGAGGGGGTCAAAATTTCGGCCAAAAACGACAGTGTTACCCCTTTTGTTTTTTTTTTCAGGTCAAAACTTTGACATCCGATATCTCGGCTCTGGAAGGGTCTAGAGCCTCCATTTTTGCGCGCTGGTCGAAGTCTCGTGGCCCTCTGTCAGAATCCCGAGTTTCAAGAAGATCGGAGGGGGTCAAAATTTTGGCCAAAAACGACAGTGTTACCCCTTATGTTTTTTTTCAGGTCAAAACTTTGACATCCGATATCTCGGCTCTGGAAGGGTCTAGAGCCTCCATTTTTGCGCGCTGGTCGAAGTCTCGTGGCCCTCTGTCAGAATCCAGAGTTTCCAGAGGATCGGAGGGGGTCAAAATTTCGGCCAAAAACGACAGTGTTACCCCTTATGTTTTTTTTCAGGTCAAAACTTTGACATCCGATATCTCGGCTCTGGAAGGGTCTAGAGCCTCAATTTTTGCGCGCTGGTCGAAGTCTCGTGGCCCTCTGTCAGAATCCAGAGTTTCAAGAAGATCGGAGGGGGTCAAAATTTCGGCCAAAAACGACAGTGTTACCCCTTTTGTTTTTTTTTTCAGGTCAAAACTTTGACATCCGATATCTCGGCTCTGGAAGGGTCTAGAGCCTCCATTTTTGCGCGCTGGTCGAAGTCTCGTGGCCCTCTGTCAGAATCCAGAGTTTCCAGAAGATCGGAGGGGGTCAAAATTTCGGCCAAAAACGACAGTGTTACCCCTTATGTTTTTTTTTCAGGTCAAAACTTTGACATCCGATATCTCGGCTCTGGAAGGGTCTAGAGCCTCCATTTTTGCGTGTGGTCGAAGTCTCGTGGCCCTCTGTCAGAATCCAGAGTTTCAAGAAGATCGGAGGGGGTCAAAATTTCGGCCAAAAACGACAGTGTTACCCCTTATGTTTTTTTTTCGGGTCAAAACTTTGAAATCTGATATCTCGGCTCTGGAAGGGTCTAGAGCCTCCATTTTTGCGCGCTGGTCGAAGTCTCGTGGCCCTCTGTCAGAATCGAGAGTTTCAAGAAGATCGGAGGGGGTCAAAATTTCGGCCAAAAACGACAGTGTTACCCCTTATGTTTTTTTTTTCGGGTCAAAACTTTGACATCCATTATCTCGGCTCTGGAACGGTCTAGAGCCTCCATTTTTGCGCGCTGGTCGAAGTCTCGTGGCCCTCTGTCAGAATCCAGAGTTTCAAGAAGATCGGAGGGGGTCAAAATTTCGGCCAAAAACGACAGTGTTACCCTTTATGTTTTTTTTTTTTCAGGTCAAAACTTTGACATCCGATATCTCGGCTCTGGAAGGGTCTAGAGCCTCCATTTTTGCGCGCTGGTCGAAGTCTCGTGGCCCTCTGTCAGAATCCAGAGTTTCAAGAAGATCGGAGGGGGTCAAAATTTCGGCCAAAAACGACAGTGTTACCCCTTATGTTTTTTTTCAGGTCAAAACTTTGACATCCGATATCTCGGCTTTGGAAGGGTCTAGAGCCTCCATTTTTGCGCGCTGGTCGAAGTCTCGTGGCCCTCTGTCAGAATCCAGAGTTTCAAGAAGATCGGAGGGGGTCAAAATTTCGGCCAAAAACGACAGTGTTACCCCTTATGTTTTTTTTCAGGTCAAAACTTTGACATCCGATATCTCGGCTCTGGAAGGGTCTAGAGCCTCCATTTTTGCGCGCCTGTCGAAGTCTCGTGGCCCTCTGTCAGAATCCAGAGTTTCAAGAAGATCGGAGGGGGTCAAAATTTCGGCCAAAAACGACAGTGTTACCCCTTATGTTTTTTTTTTTTTCAGGTCAAAACTTTGACATCCGATATCTCGGCTCTGGAAGGGTGTACAGCCTCCATTTTTGCGCGCTGGTCGAAGTCTCGTGGCCCTCTGTCAGAATTCAGAGTTTCAAGAAGATCGGAGGGGGTCAAAATTTCGGCCAAAAACGACAGTGTTACCCCTTATGTTTTTTTTTTTTCGGGTCAAAACTTTGACATCCGATATCTCGGCTCTGGAAGGGTCTAGAGCCTCCATTTTTGCGCGCTGGTCGAAGTCTCGTGGCCCTCTGTCAGAATCCAGAGTTTCAAGAAGATCGGAGGGGGTCAAAATTTCGGCCAAAAACGACAGTGTTACCCCTTATGTTTTTTTTTTCGGGTCAAAACTTTGACATCCGATATCTCGGCTCTGGAAGGGTCTAGAGCCTCCATTTTTGCGCGCTGGTCGAAGTCTCGTGGCCCTCTGTCAGAATCCAGAGTTTCAAGTAGATCGGAGGGGGTCAAAATTTCGGCCAAAAACGACAGTGTTACCCCTTATGTTTTTTTTTCAGGTCAAAATTTTGACATCCGAAATATCGGCTGTGGAAGGGTCTAGAGCCTCCATTTTTGCGCGCTGGTCGAAGTCTCGTGGCCCTCTGTCAGAATCCAGAGTTTCAAGAAGATCGGAGGGGGTCAAAATTTCGGCCAAAAACGACAGTGTTACCCCTTATGTTTTTTTTTCGGGTCAAAACTTTGACATCCGATATCTCGGCTCTGGAAGGGTCTAGAGCCCCCATTTTTGCGCGCTGGTCGAAGTCTTGTGGCCCTCTGTCAGAATCCAGAGTTTCAAGAAGATCGGAGGGGGTCAAAATTTCGGCCAAAAACGACAGTGTTACCCCTTATGTTTTTTTTTTCGGGTCAAAACTTTGACATCCGATATCTCGGCTCTGGAAGGGTCTAGAGCCTCCATTTTTGCGCGCTGGTCCAAGTCTCGATGCCCTCTATCAGAATCCAGAGTTTCAAGAAGATTGGAGGGGTCAAAATTTCGGCCAAAAAAAAAAAAATGACAGTGTTACCCCTTATGTTTTTTTTCAGGTCCAAATTTTGACCTTCGATATCTCGGCTCTGGAAGGGTCTAGAGCCTCCATTTTTGCGCGCTGGTCCAAGTCTCGTGGCCCTCTGTCAGAATCCAGAGTTTCAAGAAGATCGGAGGGGGTCAAAATTTCGGCCAAAAACGACAGTGTTACCCCTTATGTTTTTTTTAGGTCAAAACTTTGACATCCGATATCTCGGCTCTGGAAGGGTCTAGAGCCTCCAATTTGCGCGCTGGTCGAAGTCTCGTGGCCCTCTGTCAGAATCCAGAGTTTCAAGAAGATCGGAGGGGGTCAAAACTTCGGCCAAAAACGACAGTGTTACCCCTTATGTTTTTTTTTTCGGGTCAAAACTTTGACATCCGATATCTCGGCTCTGGAAGGGTCTAGAGCCTCCATTTTTGCGCGCTGGTCGAAGTCTCGTGGTCCTCTGTCAGAATCCAGAGTTTCAAGAAGATCGGAGGGGGTCAAAATTTCGGCCAAAAACGACAGTGTTACCCCTTATGTTTTTTTTTCAGGTCAAAACTTTAACATCCGATATCTCGGCTCTGGAAGGGTCTAGAGCCTCCATTTTTGCGCGCTGGTCGAAGTCTCGTGGCCCTTTGTCAGAATCCAGAGTTTCAAGAAGATCGGAGGGGGTCAAAATTTCGGTCAAAAACGACAGTGTTACCCCTTATGTTTTTTTTTTCAGGTCAAAACTTTGACATCCGATATCTCGGCTCTGGAAGGGTCTAGAGCCTCCATTTTTGCGCGCTGGTCGAATTCTCGTGGCCCTCTGTCAGAATCCAGAGTTTCAAGAAGATCGGAGGGGGTCAAAATTTCGGCCAAAAACGACAGTGTTACCCCTTATGTTTTTTTTTTCAGGTCAAAACTTTGACATCCGATATCTCGGCTCTGGAAGGGTCTAGAGCCTCCATTTTTGCGCGCTGGTCGAAGTCTCGTGGCCCTCTGTCAGAATCCAGAGTTTCAAGAAGATCGGAGGGGGTCAAAATTTCGGCCAAAAACGACAGTGTTACCCCTTATGTTTTTTTTTTCAGGTCAAAACTTTGACATCCGATATCTCGGCTCTGGAAGGGTCTAGAGCCTCCATCTTTGCGCGCTGGTCCAAGTCTCGATGCCCTCTATCAGAATCCAGAGTTTCAAGAAGATTGGAGGGGGTCAAAATTTCGGCCAAAAAAAAAAAATGACAGTGTTACCCCTTATGTTTTTTTTCAGGTCAAAACATTGACATCCGATATCTCGGCTCTGGAAGGGTCTAGAGCCTCCATTTTTGCGCGCTGGTCGAAGTCTCGTGGCCCTCTGTCAGAATCCAGAGTTTCAAGAAGATCGGAGGGGGTCAAAATTTCGGCCAAAAACGACAGTGTTACCCCTTATGTTTTTTTTCAGGTCAAAACTTTGACATCCGATATCTCGGCTCTGGAAGGGTCTAGAGCCTCCATTTTTGCGCGCTGGTCGAAGTCTCGTGGCCCTCTGTCAGAATCCAGAGTTTCAAGAAGATCGGAGGGGGTCAAAATTTCGGCCAAAAACGACAGTGTTACCCCTTATGTTTTTTTTCAGGTCAAAACTTTGACATCCGATATCTCGGCTCTGGAAGGGTCTAGAGCCTCCATTTTTGCGCGCTGGTCGAAGTCTCGTGGCCCTCTGTCAGAATCCAGAGTTTCAAGAAGATCGGAGGGGGTCAAAATTTCGGCCAAAAACGACAGTGTTACCCCTTATGTTTTTTTTTCAAGTCAAAACTTTGACATCCGATATCTCGGCTCTGGAAGGGTCTAGAGCCTCCATTTTTGCGCGCTGGTCGAAGTCTCGTGGCCCTCTGTCAGAATCCAGAGTTTCAAGAAGATCGGAGGGGGTCAAAATTTCGGCCAAAAACGACAGTGTTACCCCTTATGTTTTTTTTTTTCGGGTCAAAACTTTGACATCCGATATCTCGGCTCTGGAAGGGTCTAGAGCCTCCATTTTTGCGCGCCTGTCGAAGTCTCGTGGCCTTCTGTCAGAATCCAGAGTTTCAAGAAGATCGGAGGGGGTCAAAATTTCGGCCAAAAACGACAGTGTTACCCCTTATGTTTTTTTTTTTCAGGTCAAAACTTTGACATCCGATATCTCGGCTCTGGAAGGGTCTAGAGCCTCCATTTTTGCGCGCTGGTCGAAGTCTCGTGGCCCTCTGTCAGAATCCAGAGTTTCAAGAAGATCGGAGGGGGTCAAAATTTCGGCCAAAAACGACAGTGTTACCCCTTCTGTTTTTTTTTTCGGGTCAAAACTTTGACATCCGATATCTCGGCTCTGGAAGGGTCTAGAGCCTCCATTTTTGCGCGCTGGTCGAAGTCTCGTGGCCCTCTGTCAGAATCCAGAGTTTCAAGAAGATCGGAGGGGGTCAAAATTTCGGCCAAAAACGACAGTGTTACCCCTTATGTTTTTTTTTTTCGGGTCAAAACTTTGACATCCGATATCTCGGCTCTGGAAGGGTCTAGAGCCTCCATTTTTGCGCGCTGCTCGAAGTCTCGTGGCCCTCTGTCAGAATCCAGAGTTTCAAGAAGATTGGAGGGGGTCAAAATTTCGGCCAAAAACGACAGTGTTACCCCTTTTTTTTCAGGTCAAAACTTTGACATCTGATATCTCGGCTCTGGAAGGGTCTAGAGCCTCCATTTTTGCGCGCTGGTCGAAGTCTCGTGGCCCTCTGTCAGAATCCAGAGTTTCAAGAAGATCGGAGGGGGTCAAAATTTCGGCCAAAAACGACAGTGTTACCCCTTATGTTTTTTTTTTTCGGGTCAAAACTTTGACATCCAATATCTCGGCTCTGGAAGGGTCTAGAGCCTCCATTTTTGCGCGCTGGTCGAAGTCTCGTGGCCCTCTGTCAGAATCCAGAGTTTCAAGAAGATCGGAGGGGGTCAAAATTTCGGCCAAAAACGACAGCGTTAC
Organism: Cyprinella venusta; assembly: GCA_038021265.1. Classification (NCBI taxonomy): domain Eukaryota; kingdom Metazoa; phylum Chordata; class Actinopteri; order Cypriniformes; family Leuciscidae; genus Cyprinella; species Cyprinella venusta. The sequence continues at coordinate 31,714,977 of CM075875.1, read as the reverse complement.
CCCTTATGTTTTTTTCAGGTCAAAACTTTGACATCCGATATCTCGGCTCTGGAAGGGTCTAGAGCCTCCATTTTTGCGCGCTGGTCGAAGTCTCTTGGCCCTCTGTCAGAATCCAGAGTTTCAAGAAGATTGGAGGGGGTCAAAATTTCGGCCAAAAACGACAGTGTTACCCCTTTTTTTTTCAGGTCAAAACTTTGACATCCGATATCTCGGCTCTGGAAGGGTCTAGAGCCTCCATTTTTGCGCGCTGGTCGAAGTCTCGTGGCCCTCTGTCAGAATCCAGAGTTTCAAGAAGATCGGAGGGGGTCAAAATTTCGGCCAAAAACGACAGTGTTACCCCTTATGTTTTTTTTTCAGGTCAAAACTTTGACATCCGATATCTCGGCTCTGGAAGGGTCTAGAGCCTCCATTTTTGCGCGCTGGACGAAGTCTCGTGGCCCTCTGTCAGAATCCAGAGTTTCAAGAAGATCGGAGGGGGTCAAAATTTCGGCCAAAAACGACAGTGTTACCCCTTATGTTTTTTTTTCAGGTCAAAACTTTGACATCCGATATCTCGGCTCTGGAAGGGTCTAGAGCCTCCATTTTTGCGCGCTGGTCGAAGTCTCGTGGCCCTCTGTCAGAATCCAGAGTTTCAAGAAGATCGGAGGGGGTCAAAATTTCGGCCAAAAACGACAGTGTTACCCCTATGTTTTTTTTTTCAGGTCAAAACTTTGACATCCGATATCTCGGCTCTGGAAGGGTCTAGAGCCTCCATTTTGCGTGCTGGTCGAAGTCTCGTGGCCCTCTGTCAGAATCCAGAGTTTCAAGAAGATCGGAGCGGGTCAAAATTTCGGCCAAAAACGACAGTGTTACCCCTATGTTTTTTTTTCAGGTCAAAACTTTGACATCCGATATCTCCGCTCTGGAAGGGTCTAGAGCCTCCATTTTGCGTGCTGGTCGAAGTCTCGTGGCCCTCTGTCAGAATCCAGAGTTTCAAGAAGATCGGAGCGGGTCAAAATTTCGGCCAAAAACGACAGTGTTACCCCTTATGTTTTTTTTTCAGGTCAAAACTTTGACATCCGATATCTCGGCTCTGGAAGGGTCTAGAGCCTCCATTTTTGCGCGCTGGTCGAAGTCTCGTGGCCCTCTGTCAGAATCCAGAGTTTCAAGAAGATCGGAGGGGGTCAAAATTTCGGCCAAAAACGACAGTGTTACCCCTTATGTTTTTTTTTTTCGGGTCAAAACTTTGACATCCGATATCTCGGCTCTGGAAGGGTCTAGAGCCTCCATTTTTGCACGCTGGTCGAAGTCTCGTGGCCCTCTGTCAGAATCCAGAGTTTCAAGAAGATCGGAGGGGGTCAAAATTTCGGCCAAAAACGACAGTGTTACCCTTTATGTTTTTTTTTTTTTCGGGTCAAAACTTTGACATCCGATTTCTCGGCTCTGGAAGGGTCTAGAGCCTCCATTTTTGCGCGCCTGTCGAAGTCTCGTGGCCTTCTGTCAGAATCCAGAGTTTCAAGAAGATCGGAGGGGGTCAAAATTTCGGGCAAAAACGACAGTGTTACCCCTTATGTTTTTTTTTTTTTTCAGGTCAAAACTTTGACATCCGATATCTCGGCTTTGGAAGGGTCTAGAGCCTCCATTTTTGCGCGCTGGTCGAAGTCTCGTGGCCCTCTGTCAGAATCCAGAGTTTCAAGAAGATCGGAGGGGGTCAAAATTTCGGCCAAAAACGACAGTGTTACCCCTTATGTTTTTTTTCAGGTCAAAACTTTGACATCCGATATCTCGGCTCTGGAAGGGTCTAGAGCCTCCATTTTTGCGCGCTGGTCGAAGTCTCGTGGCCCTCTGTCATAATCCAGAGTTTCAAGAAGATCGGAGGGGGTCAAAATTTCGGCCAAAAACGACAGTGTTACCCCTTATGTTTTTTTTTCGGGTCAAAACTTTGACATCCGATATCTCGGCTCTTGAAGGGTCTAGAGCCTCCATTTTTGCGCGCTGGTCGAAGTCTCGTGGCCCTCTGTCAGAATCCAGAGTTTCAAGAAGATCGGAGGGGGTCAAAATTTCGGCCAAAAACGACAGTGTTACCCCTTATGTTTTTTTTTCAGGTCAAAATTTTGACATCCAATATCTCGGCTGTGGAAGGGTCTAGAGCCTCCATTTTTGCGCGCTGGTCGAAGTCTCGTGGCCCTCTGTCAGAATCCAGAGTTTCAAGAAGATCGGAGGGGGTCAAAATTTCGGCCAAAAACGACAGTGTTACCCCTTATGTTTTTTTTTTCAGGTCAAAACTTTGACATCCGATATCTCGGCTCTGGAAGGGTCTAGAGCCCCCATTTTTTCGCACTGGTCGAAGTCTCGTGGCCCTCTGTCAGAATCCAGAGTTTCAAGAAGATCGGAGGGGGTCAAAACTTCGGCCAAAAACGACAGTGTTACCCCTTATGTTTTTTTTTTTCGGGTCAAAACTTTGACATCCGATTTCTCGGCTCTGGAAGGGTCTACAGCCTCCATTTTTGCGCGCTGGTCGAAGTCTCGTGGCCCTCTGTCAGAATCCAGAGTTTCAAGAAGATCGGAGGGGGTCAAAATTTCGGCCAAAAACGACAGTGTTACCCCTTATGTTTTTTTTTTCAGGTCAAAACTTTGACATCCGATATCTCGGCTCTGGAAGGGTCTAGAGCCTCCATTTTTGCGCGCTGGTCGAAGTCTCGTGGCCCTCTGTCAGAATCCAGAGTTTCCAGAAGATCGGAGGGGGTCAAAATTTCGGCCAAAAACGACAGTGTTACCCCTTATGTTTTTTTTCAGGTCAAAACTTTGACATCCGATATCTCGGCTCTGGAAGGGTCTAGAGCCTCCATTTTTGCGCGCTGGTCGAAGTCTCGTGGCCCTCTGTCAGAATCCAGAGTTTCAAGAAGATCGGAGGGGGTCAAAATTTCGGCCAAAAACGACAGTGTTACCCCTTTTGTTTTTTTTTTCAGGTCAAAACTTTGACATCCGATATCTCGGCTCTGGAAGGGTCTAGAGCCTCCATTTTTGCGCACTGGTCGAAGTCTCGTGGCCCTCTGTCAGAATCCAGAGTTTCCAGAAGATCGGAGGGGGTCAAAATTTTGGCCAAAAACGACAGTGTTACCCCTTATGTTTTTTTTTTCAGGTCAAAACTTTGACATCCGATATCTCGGCTCTGGAAGGGTCTAGAGCCTCCATTTTTGCGCGTGGTCTAAGTCTCGTGGCCCTCTGTCAGAATCCAGAGTTTCAAGAAGATCGGAGGGGGTCAAAATTTCGGCCAAAAACGACAGTGTTACCCCTTATGTTTTTTTTTCGGGTCAAAACTTTGACATCCGATATCTCGGCTCTGGAAGGGTCTAGAGCCTCCATTTTTGCGCGCTGGTCGAAGTCTCGTGGCCCTCTGTCAGAATCCAGAGTTTCAAGAAGATCGGAGGGGGTCAAAATTTCGGCCAAAAACGACAGTGTTACCCCTTATGTTTTTTCTTTTTCGGGTCAAAGCTTTGACATCCAATATCTCGGCTCTGGAAGGGTCTAGAGCCTCCATTTTTGCGCGCTGGTCGAAGTATCGTGGCCCTCTGTCAGAATCCAGAGTTTCAAGAAGATCGGAGGGGGTCAAAATTTCGGCCAAAAACGACAGTGTTACCCCTTATGTTTTTTTTTTCAGGTCAAAACTTTGACATCCGATATCTCGGCTCTGGAAGGGTCTAGAGCCTCCATTTTTGCGCGCTGGTCGAAGTCTCGTGGCCCTCTGTCAGAATCCAGAGTTTCAAGAAGATCGGAGGGGGTCAAAATTTCGGCCAAAAACGACAGTGTTACCCCTTATGTTTTTTTTTTCAGGTCAAAACTTTGACATCCGATATCTCGGCTCTGGAAGGGTGTAGAGCCTCCATTTTTGCGCGCTGGTCGAAGTCTCGTGGCCCTCTGTCAGAATCCAGAGTTTCAAGAAGATCGGAGGGGGTCAAAATTTTGGCCAAAAACGACAGTGTTACCCCTTATGTTTTTTTTTTCAGGTCAAAACTTTGACATCCGATATCTCGGCTCTGGAAGGGTCTAGAGCCTCCATTTTTGCACGCTGGTCAAAGTCTTGTGGCCCTCTGTCAGAATCCAGAGTTTCAAGAAGATCGGAGGGGGTCAAAATTTCGGCCAAAAACGACAGTGTTACCCCTTATGTTTTTTTTCAGGTCAAAACTTTGACATCCGATATCTCGGCTCTGGAAGGGTCTAGAGCCTCCATTTTTGCGCGCTGGTCGAAGTCTCGTGGCCCTCTGTCAGAATCCAGAGTTTCAAGAACATCGGAGGGGGTCAAAATTTCGGCCAAAAACGACAGTGTTACCCCTTATGTTTTTTTCAGGTCAAAACATTGACATCCGATATCTCGGCTCTGGAAGGGTCTAGAGCCTCCATTTTTGCGCGCTGGTCGAAGTCTCGTGGCCCTCTGTCAGAATCCAGAGTTTCAAGAAGATCGGAGGGGGTCAAAATTTCGGCCAAAAACGACAGTGTTACCCCTTATGTTTTTTTTTTCGGGTCAAAACTTTGACATCCGATATCTCGGCTCTGGAAGGGTCTAGAGCCTCCATTTTTGCGCGCTGGTCGAAGTCTCGTGGCCCTCTGTCAGAATCCAGAGTTTCAAGAAGATCGGAGGGGGTCAAAATTTCAGCCAAAAACGACAGTGTTACCCCTTATGTTTTTTTTTTCAGGTCAAAACTTTGACATCCGATATCTCGGCTCTGGAAGGGTCTAGAGCCTCCATTTTTGCGCGCTGGTTGAAGTCTCGTGGCCCTCTGTCAGAATCCAGAGTTTCAAGAAGATCGGAGGGGGTCAAAATTTCGGCCAAAAACGACAGTGTTACCCCTTATGTTTTTTTTTCGGGTCAAAACTTTGACATCCGATATCTCGGCTCTGGGAGGGTCTAGAGCCTCCATTTTTGCGCGCTGGTCGAAGTCTCGTGGCCCTCTGTCAGAATCCAGAGTTTCAAGAAGATCGGAGGGGGTCAAAATTTCGGCCAAAAACGACAGTGTTACCCCTTATGTTTTTTTTTTCTGGTCAAAACTTTGACATCCGATATCTCGGCTCTGGAAGGGTCTAGAGCCTCCATTTGTGCGCGCTGGTCGAAGTCTCGTGGCCCTCTGTCAGAATCCAGAGTTTCAAGAAGATCGGAGGGGGTCAAAATTTCGGCCAAAAACGACAGTGTTACCCCTTATGATTTTTTTTCGGGTCAAAACTTTGACATCCGATATCTCGGCTCTGGAAGGGTCTAGAGCCTCCATTTTTGCGCGCTGGTCGAAGTCTCGTGGCCCTCTGTCAGAATCCAGAGTTTCAAGAAGATCAGAGGGGGTCAAAATTTCGGCCAAAAACGACAGTGTTACCCCTTATGTTTTTTTTTTTCAGGTCAAAACTTTGACATCCGATATCTCGGCTCTGGAAGGGTCTAGAGCCTCCATTTTTGCGCGCTGGTCGAAGTCTCGTGGCCCTCTGTCAGAATCCAGAGTTTCAAGAAGATCGGAGGGGGTCAAAATTTCGGCCAAAAACGACAGTGTTACCCCTTATGTTTTTTTTTTCAGGTCAAAACTTTGACATCCGATATCTCGGCTCTGGAAGGGTCTAGAGCCTCCATTTTTGCGCGCTGGTCGAAGTCTCGTGGCCCTCTGTCAGAATCCAGAGTTTCAAGAAGATCAGAGGGGGTCAAAATTTCGGCCAAAAACGACAGTGTTACCCCTTATGTTTTTTTTTCAGGTCAAAACTTTGACATCCGATATCTCGGCTCTGGAAGGGTCTAGAGCCTCCATTTTTGCGCGCTGGTCGAAGTCTCGTGGCCCTCTGTCAGAATCCAGAGTTTCAAGAAGATCGGAGGGGGTCAAAACTTCGGCCAAAAACGACAGTGTTACCCCTTATGTTTTTTTTCCAGGTGAAAACTTTGACATCCGATATCTCGGCTCTGGAAGGGTCTAGAGCCTCCATTTTTGCGCGCTGGTCGAAGTCTCGTGGCCCTCTGTCAGAATCCAGAGTTTCAAGAAGATCGGAGGGGGTCAAAATTTCGGCCAAAAACGACAGTGTTACCCCTTATGTTTTTTTTTCAGGTCAAAACTTTGACATCCGATATCTCGGCTCTGGAAGGGTCTAGAGCCTCCATTTTTGCGCGCTGGTCGAAGTCTCGTGGCCCTCTGTCAGAATCCAGAGTTTCAAGAACATCGGAGGGGGTCAAAATTTCGGCCAAAAACGACAGTGTTACCCCTTATGTTTTTTTCAGGTCAAAACATTGACATCCGATATCTCGGCTCTGGAAGGGTCTAGAGCCTCCATTTTTGCGCGCTGGTCGAAGTCTCGTGGCCCTCTGTCAGAATCCAGAGTTTCAAGAAGATCGGAGGGGGTCAAAATTTCGGCCAAAAACGACAGTGTTACCCCTTATGTTTTTTTTTCGGGTCAAAACTTTGACATCCGATATCTCGGCTCTGGAAGGGTCTAGAGCCTCCATTTTTGCGCGCTGGTCGAAGTCTCGTGGCCCTCTGTCAGAATCCAGAGTTTCAAGAAGATCAGAGGGGGTCAAAATTTCCGCCAAAAACGACAGTGTTACCCCTTATGTTTTTTTTTCAGGTCAAAACTTTGACATCCGATATCTCGGCTCTGGAAGGGTCTAGAGCCTCCATTTTTGCGCGCTGGTCGAAGTCTCGTGGCCCTCTGTCAGAATCCAGAGTTTCAAGAAGATCGGAGGGGGTCAAATCTTCGGCCAAAAACGACAGTGTTACCCCTTATGTTTTTTTTCCAGGTGAAAACTTTGACATCCGATATCTCGGCTCTGGAAGGGTCTAGAGCCTCCATTTTTGCGCGCTGGTCGAAGTCTCGTGGCCCTCTGTCAGAATCCAGAGTTTCAAGAAGATCGGAGGGGGTCAAAATTTCGGCCAAAAACGACAGTGTTACCCCTTATGTTTTTTTTTCAGGTCAAAACTTTGACATCCGATATCTCGGCTCTGGAAGGGTCTAGAGCCTCCATTTTTGCGCGCTGGTCGAAGTCTCGTGGCCCTCTGTCAGAATCCAGAGTTTCAAGAACATCGGAGGGGGTCAAAATTTCGGCCAAAAACGACAGTGTTACCCCTTATGTTTTTTTCAGGTCAAAACATTGACATCCGATATCTCGGCTCTGGAAGGGTCTAGAGCCTCCATTTTTGCGCGCTGGTCGAAGTCTCGTGGCCCTCTGTCAGAATCCAGAGTTTCAAGAAGATCGGAGGGGGTCAAAATTTCGGCCAAAAACGACAGTGTTACCCCTTATGTTTTTTTTTCGGGTCAAAACTTTGACATCCGATATCTCGGCTCTGGAAGGGTCTAGAGCCTCCATTTTTGCGCGCTGGTCGAAGTCTCGTGGCCCTCTGTCAGAATCCAGAGTTTCAAGAAGATCGGAGGGGGTCAAAATTTCGGCCAAAAACGACAGTGTTACCCCTTATGTTTTTTTTTTTCAGGTCAAAACTTTGACATCCGATATCTCGGCTCTGGAAGGGTCTAGAGCCTCCATTTTTGCACGCTGGTTGAAGTCTCGTGGCCCTCTGTCAGAATCCAGAGTTTCAAGAAGATCGGAGGGGGTCAAAATTTCGGCCAAAAACGACAGTGTTACCCCTTATGTTTTTTTTTTCGGGTCAAAACTTTGACATCCGATATCTCGGCTCTGGAAGGGTCTAGAGCCTCCATTTTTGCGCGCTGGTCGAAGTCTCGTGGCCCTCTGTCAGAATCCAGAGTTTCAAGAAGATCGGAGGGGGTCAAAATTTCGGCCAAAAACGACAGTGTTACCCCTTATGTTTTTTTTTCAGGTCAAAATTTTGACATCCGATATCTCGGCTGTGGAAGGGTTTAGAGCCTCCATTTTTGCGCGCTGGTCGAAGTCTCGTGGCCCTCTGTCAGAATCCAGAGTTTCAAGAAGATCGGAGGGGGTCAAAATTTCGGCCAAAAACGACAGTGTTACCCCTTATGTTTTTTTTCGGGTCAAAACTTTGACATCCGATATCTCGGCTCTGGAAGGGTCTAGAGCCCCCATTTTTGCGCGCTGGTCGAAGTCTCGTGGCCCTCTGTCAGAATCCAGAGTTTCAAGAAGATCGGAGGGGGTCAAAATTTCGGCCAAAAACGACAGTGTTACCCCTTATGTTTTTTTTTTTCGGGTCAAAACTTTGACATCCGATTTCTCGGCTCTGGAAGGGTCTAGAGCCTCCATTTTTGCGCGCTGGTCGAAGTCTCGAGGCCCTCTGTCAGAATCCAGAGTTTCAAGAAGATCGGAGGGGGTCAAAATTTCGGCCAAAAACGACAGTGTTACCCCTTATGTTTTTTTTTTCAGGTCAAAACTTTGACATCCGATATCTCGGCTCTGGAAGGGTCTAGAGCCTCCATTTTTGCGCGCTGGTCGAAGTCTCGTGGCCCTCTGTCAGAATCCAGAGTTTCAAGAAGATCGGAGGGGGTCAAAATTTCGGCCAAAAACGACAGTGTTACCCCTTATGTTTTTTTTTTCAGGTCAAAACTTTGACATCCGATATCTCGGCTCTGGAAGGGTCTAGAGCCTCCATTTTTGCGCGCTGGTCGAAGTCTCGTGGCCCTCTGTCAGAATCCAGAGTTTCAAGAAGATCGGAGGGGGTCAAAATTTCGGCCAAAAACGACAGTGTTACCCCTTATGTTTTTTTTTTCGGGTCAAAACTTTGACATCCGATATCTCGGCTCTGGAAGGGTCTAGAGCCTGCATTTTTGCGTGCTGGTCGAAGTCTCGTGGCCCTCTGTCAGAATCCAGAGTTTCAAGAAGATCGGAGGGGGTCAAAATTTCGGCCAAAAACGACAGTGTTACCCCTTATGTTTTTTTTTTCGGGTCAAAACTTTGACATCCGATATCTCGGCTCTGGGAGGGTCTAGAGCCTCCATTTTTGCGCGCTGGTCGAAGTCTCGTGGCCCTCTGTCAGAATCCAGAGTTTCAAGAAGATCGGAGGGGGTCAAAATTTCGGCCAAAAACGACAGTGTTACCCCTTATGTTTTTTTTTTTCAGGTCAAAACTTTGACATCCGATATCTCGGCTCTGGAAGAGTCTAGAGCCTCCATTTTTGCTCGCTGGTCGAAGTCTCGTGGCCCTCTGTCAGAATCCAGAGTTTCAAGAAGATCGGAGTGGGTCAAAATTTCGGCCAAAAACGACAGTGTTACCCCTTATGTTTTTTTTTCGGGTCAACACTTTGACATCCGATATCTCGGCTCTGGAAGGGTCTAGAGCCTCCATTTTTGCACGCTGGTCAAAGTCTCGTGGCCCTCTGTCAGAATCCAGAGTTTCAAGAAGATCGGAGGGGGTCAAAATTTCGGCCAAAAACGACAGTGTTACCCCTTATGTTTTTTTTTTTCAGGTCAAAACTTTGACATCCGATATCTCGGCTCTGGAAGGGTCTAGAGCCTCCGTTTTTGCGCGCTGGTCGAAGTGTCGTGGCCCTCTGTCAGAATCCAGAGTTTCAAGAAGATCGGAGGGGGTCAAAATTTCGGCCAAAAATAACAGTGTTACCCCTTATGTTTTTTTTTTCGGGTCAAAACTTTGACATCCGATATCTCGGCTCTGGAAGGGTCTAGAGCCTCCATTTGTGCGCGCTGGTCGAAGTCTCGTGGCCCTCTGTCAGAATCCAGAGTTTCAAGAAGATCGGAGGGGGTCAAAATTTCGGCCAAAAACGACAGTGTTACCCCTTATGATTTTTTTTCGGGTCAAAACTTTGACATCCAATATCTCGGCTCTGGAAGGGTCTAGAGCCTCCAATTTTGCGCGCTGGTCGAAGTCTCGTGGCCCTCTGTCAGAATCCAGAGTTTCAAGAAGATCAGAGGGGGTCAAAATTTCGGCCAAAAACGACAGTGTTACCCCTTATGTTTTTTTTTTCAGGTCAAAACTTTGACATCCGATATCTCGGCTCTGGAAGGGTCTAGAGCCTCCATTTTTGAGCGCTGGTCGAAGTCTCGTGGCCCTCTGTCAGAATCCAGAGTTTCAAGAAGATCGGAGGGGGTCAAAATTTCGGCCAAAAACGACAGTGTTACCCCTTATGTTTTTTTTTTTCAGGTCAAAACTTTGACATCCGATTTCTCGGCTCTGGAAGGGTCTAGAGCCTCCATTTTTGCGCGCTGGTCGAAGTCTCGTGGCCCTCTGTCAGAATCCAGAGTTTCAAGAAGATCGGAGGGGGTCAAAATTTCGGCCAAAAACGACAGTGTTACCCCTTATGTTTTTTTTTTCAGGTCAAAACTTTGACATCCGATATCTCGGCTCTGGAAGGGTCTAGAGCCTCCATTTTTGCGCGCTGGTCGAAGTCTCGTGGCCCTCTGTCAGAATCCAGAGTTTCAAGAAGATCGGAGGGGGTCAAAATTTCGGCCAAAAACGACAGTGTTACCCCTTATGTTTTTTTTTTCAGGTCAAAACTTTGACATCCGATATCTCGGCTCTGGAAGGGTCTAGAGCCTCCATTTTTGCGCGCTGGTCGAAGTCTCGTGGCCCTCTGTCAGAATCCAGAGTTTCAAGAAGATCGGAGGGGGTCAAAATTTCGGCCAAAAACGACAGTGTTACCCCTTATGTTTTTTTTTTCGGGTCAAAACTTTGACATCCGATATCTCGGCTCTGGAAGGGTCTAGAGCCTGCATTTTTGCGTGCTGGTCGAAGTCTCGTGGCCCTCTGTCAGAATCCAGAGTTTCAAGAAGATCGGAGGGGCTCAAAATTTCGGCCAAAAACGACAGTGTTACCCCTTATGTTTTTTTTTTCGGGTCAAAACTTTGACATCCGATATCTCGGCTCTGGGAGGGTCTAGAGCCTCCATTTTTGCGCGCTGGTCGAAGTCTCGTGGCCCTCTGTCAGAATCCAGAGTTTCAAGAAGATCGGAGGGGGTCAAAATTTCGGCCAAAAACGACAGTGTTACCCCTTATGTTTTTTTTTTTTCAGGTCAAAACTTTGACATCCGATATCTCGGCTCTGGAAGGGTCTAGAGCCTCCATTTGTGCGCGCTGGTCGAAGTCTCGTGGCCCTCTGTCAGAATCCAGAGTTTCAAGAAGATCGGAGGGGGTCAAAATTTCGGCCAAAAACGACAGTGTTACCCCTTATGATTTTTTTTCGGGTCAAAACTTTGACATCCGATATCTCGGCTCTGGAAGGGTCTAGAGCCTCCATTTTTGCACGCTGGTCGAAGTCTCGTGGCCCTCTGTCAGAATCCAGAGTTTCAAGAAGATCGGAGGGGGTCAAAATTTCGGCCAAAAACGACAGTGTTACCCCTTATGTTTTTTTTTTCAGGTCAAAACTTTGACATCCGATATCTCGGCTCTGGAAGGGTCTAGAGCCTCCGTTTTTGCGCGCTGGTCGAAGTGTCGTGGCCCTCTGTCAGAATCCAGAGTTTCAAGAAGATCGGAGGGGGTCAAAATTTCGGCCAAAAATGACAGTGTTACCCCTTATGTTTTTTTTTCGGGTCAAAACTTTGACATCCGATATCTCGGCTCTGGAAGGGTCTAGAGCCTCCATTTTTGCGTGCTGGTCGAAGTCTCGTGGCCCTCTGTCAGAATCCAGAGTTTCAAGAAGATCGGAGGGGGTCAAAATTTCGGCCAAAAATGACAGTGTTACCCCTTATGTTTTTTTTTTCGGGTCAAAACTTTGACATCCGATATCTCGGCTCTGGAAGGGTCTAGAGCCACCATTTTTGCGCGCTGGTCGAAGTCTCGTGGCCCTCTGTCAGAATCCAGAGATTCAAGAAGATCGGAGGGGGTCAAAATTTCGGGCCAAAAACGACAGTGTTACCCCTTATGTTTTTTTTTTCAGGTCAAAATTTTGACATCCGATATCTCGGCTCTGGAAGGGTCTAGAGCCTCCATTTTTGCGCGCTGGTCGAAGTCTCGTGGCCCTCTGTCAGAATCCAGAGTTTCAAGAAGATCGGAGGGGGTCAAAATTTTGGCCAAAAACGACAGTGTTACCCCTTATGTTTTTTTTTCGGGTCAAAACTTGACATCCGATATCTCGGCTCTGGAAGGGTCTAGAGCCTGCATGTTTGCGTGCTGGTCGAAGTCTCGTGGCCCTCTGTCAGAATCCAGAGTTTCAAGAAGATCGGAGGGGGTCAAAATTTCGGCCAAAAACGACAGTGTTACCCCTTATGTTTTTTTTTTCTGGTCAAAACTTTGACATCCGATATCTCGGCTCTGGAAGGGTCTAGAGCCTCCATTTGTGCGCGCTGGTCGAAGTCTCGTGGCCCTCTGTCAGAATCCAGAGTTTCAAGAAGATCGGAGGGGGTCAAAATTTCGGCCAAAAACGACAGTGTTACCCCTTATGATTTTTTTTCGGGTCAAAACTTTGACATCCGATATCTCGGCTCTGGAAGGGTCTAGAGCCTCCATTTTTGCGCGCTGGTCGAAGTCTCGTGGCCCTCTGTCAGAATCCAGAGTTTCAAGAAGATCAGAGGGGGTCAAAATTTCGGCCAAAAACGACAGTGTTACCCCTTATGTTTTTTTTTTTCAGGTCAAAACTTTGACATCCGATATCTCGGCTCTGGAAGGGTCTAGAGCCTCCATTTTTGCGCGCTGGTCGAAGTCTCGTGGCCCTCTGTCAGAATCCAGAGTTTCAAGAAGATCGGAGGGGGTCAAAATTTCGGCCAAAAACGACAGTGTTACCCCTTATGTTTTTTTTTTCAGGTCAAAACTTTGACATCCGATATCTCGGCTCTGGAAGGGTCTAGAGCCTCCATTTTTGCGCGCTGGTCGAAGTCTCGTGGCCCTCTGTCAGAATCCAGAGATTCAAGAAGATCAGAGGGGGTCAAAATTTCGGCCAAAAACGACAGTGTTACCCCTTATGTTTTTTTTTCAGGTCAAAACTTTGACATCCGATATCTCGGCTCTGGAAGGGTCTAGAGCCTCCATTTTTGCGCGCTGGTCGAAGTCTCGTGGCCCTCTGTCAGAATCCAGAGTTTCAAGAAGATCGGAGGGGGTCAAAATTTCGGCCAAAAACGACAGTGTTACCCCTTATGTTTTTTTTCCAGGTGAAAACTTTGACATCCGATATCTCGGCTCTGGAAGGGTCTAGAGCCTCCATTTTTGCGCGCTGGTCGAAGTCTCGTGGCCCTCTGTCAGAATCCAGAGTTTCAAGAAGATCGGAGGGGGTCAAAATTTCGGCCAAAAACGACAGTGTTACCCCTTATGTTTTTTTTTCAGGTCAAAACTTTGACATCCGATATCTCGGCTCTGGAAGGGTCTAGAGCCTCCATTTTTGCGCGCTGGTCGAAGTCTCGTGGCCCTCTGTCAGAATCCAGAGTTTCAAGAACATCGGAGGGGGTCAAAATTTCGGCCAAAAACGACAGTGTTACCCCTTATGTTTTTTTCAGGTCAAAACATTGACATCCGATATCTCGGCTCTGGAAGGGTCTAGAGCCTCCATTTTTGCGCGCTGGTCGAAGTCTCGTGGCCCTCTGTCAGAATCCAGAGTTTCAAGAAGATCGGAGGGGGTCAAAATTTCGGCCAAAAACGACAGTGTTACCCCTTATGTTTTTTTTTCGGGTCAAAACTTTGACATCCGATATCTCGGCTCTGGAAGGGTCTAGAGCCTCCATTTTTGCGCGCTGGTCGAAGTCTCGTGGCCCTCTGTCAGAATCCAGAGTTTCAAGAAGATCGGAGGGGGTCAAAATTTCGGCCAAAAACGACAGTGTTACCCCTTATGTTTTTTTTTTCAGGTCAAAACTTTGACATCCGATATCTCGGCTCTGGAAGGGTCTAGAGCCTCCATTTTTGCACGCTGGTTGAAGTCTCGTGGCCCTCTGTCAGAATCCAGAGTTTCAAGAAGATCGGAGGGGGTCAAAATTTCGGCCAAAAACGACAGTGTTACCCCTTATGTTTTTTTTTTCGGGTCAAAACTTTGACATCCGATATCTCGGCTCTGGAAGGGTCTAGAGCCTCCATTTTTGCGCGCTGGTCGAAGTCTCGTGGCCCTCTGTCAGAATCCAGAGTTTCAAGAAGATCGGAGGGGGTCAAAATTTCGGCCAAAAACGACAGTGTTACCCCTTATGTTTTTTTTCCAGGTGAAAACTTTGACATCCGATATCTCGGCTCTGGAAGGGTCTAGAGCCTCCATTTTTGCGCGCTGGTCGAAGTCTCGTGGCCCTCTGTCAGAATCCAGAGTTTCAAGAAGATCGGAGGGGGTCAAAATTTCGGCCAAAAACGACAGTGTTACCCCTTATGTTTTTTTTTCAGGTCAAAACTTTGACATCCGATATCTCGGCTCTGGAAGGGTCTAGAGCCTCCATTTTTGCGCGCTGGTCGAAGTCTCGTGGCCCTCTGTCAGAATCCAGAGTTTCAAGAACATCGGAGGGGGTCAAAATTTCGGCCAAAAACGACAGTGTTACCCCTTATGTTTTTTTCAGGTCAAAACATTGACATCCGATATCTCGGCTCTGGAAGGGTCTAGAGCCTCCATTTTTGCGCGCTGGTCGAAGTCTCGTGGCCCTCTGTCAGAATCCAGAGTTTCAAGAAGATCGGAGGGGGTCAAAATTTCGGCCAAAAACGACAGTGTTACCCCTTATGTTTTTTTTTCGGGTCAAAACTTTGACATCCGATATCTCGGCTCTGGAAGGGTCTAGAGCCTCCATTTTTGCGCGCTGGTCGAAGTCTCGTGGCCCTCTGTCAGAATCCAGAGTTTCAAGAAGATCGGAGGGGGTCAAAATTTCGGCCAAAAACGACAGTGTTACCCCTTATGTTTTTTTTTTTCAGGTCAAAACTTTGACATCCGATATCTCGGCTCTGGAAGGGTCTAGAGCCTCCATTTTTGCACGCTGGTTGAAGTCTCGTGGCCCTCTGTCAGAATCCAGAGTTTCAAGAAGATCGGAGGGGGTCAAAATTTCGGCCAAAAACGACAGTGTTACCCCTTATGTTTTTTTTTTCGGGTCAAAACTTTGACATCCGATATCTCGGCTCTGGAAGGGTCTAGAGCCTCCATTTTTGCGCGCTGGTCGAAGTCTCGTGGCCCTCTGTCAGAATCCAGAGTTTCAAGAAGATCGGAGGGGGTCAAAATTTCGGCCAAAAACGACAGTGTTACCCCTTATGTTTTTTTTTTCAGGTCAAAATTTTGACATCCGATATCTCGGCTGTGGAAGGGTTTAGAGCCTCCATTTTTGCGCGCTGGTCGAAGTCTCGTGGCCCTCTGTCAGAATCCAGAGTTTCAAGAAGATCGGAGGGGGTCAAAATTTCGGCCAAAAACGACAGTGTTACCCCTTATGTTTTTTTTCGGGTCAAAACTTTGACATCCGATATCTCGGCTCTGGAAGGGTCTAGAGCCCCCATTTTTGCGCGCTGGTCGAAGTCTCGTGGCCCTCTGTCAGAATCCAGAGTTTCAAGAAGATCGGAGGGGGTCAAAATTTCGGCCAAAAACGACAGTGTTACCCCTTATGTTTTTTTTTTTCGGGTCAAAACTTTGACATCCGATTTCTCGGCTCTGGAAGGGTCTAGAGCCTCCATTTTTGCGCGCTGGTCGAAGTCTCGTGGCCCTCTGTCAGAATCCAGAGTTTCAAGAAGATCGGAGGGGGTCAAAATTTCGGCCAAAAACGACAGTGTTACCCCTTATGTTTTTTTTTTCAGGTCAAAACTTTGACATCCGATATCTCGGCTCTGGAAGGGTCTAGAGCCTCCATTTTTGCGCGCTGGTCGAAGTCTCGTGGCCCTCTGTCAGAATCCAGAGTTTCAAGAAGATCGGAGGGGGTCAAAATTTCGGCCAAAAACGACAGTGTTACCCCTTATGTTTTTTTTTTCAGGTCAAAACTTTGACATCCGATATCTCGGCTCTGGAAGGGTCTAGAGCCTCCATTTTTGCGCGCTGGTCGAAGTCTCGTGGCCCTCTGTCAGAATCCAGAGTTTCAAGAAGATCGGAGGGGGTCAAAATTTCGGCCAAAAACGACAGTGTTACCCCTTATGTTTTTTTTTCGGGTCAAAACTTTGACATCCGATATCTCGGCTCTGGAAGGGTCTAGAGCCTGCATTTTTGCGTGCTGGTCGAAGTCTCGTTGCCCTCTGTCAGAATCCAGAGTTTCAAGAAGATCGGAGGGGGTCAAAATTTCGGCCAAAAACGACAGTGTTACCCCTTATGTTTTTTTTTTCGGGTCAAAACTTTGACATCCGATATCTCGGCTCTGGGAGGGTCTAGAGCCTCCATTTTTGCGCGCTGGTCGAAGTCTCGTGGCCCTCTGTCAGAATCCAGAGTTTCAAGAAGATCGGAGGGGGTCAAAATTTCGGCCAAAAACGACAGTGTTACCCCTTATGTTTTTTTTTCAGGTCAAAACTTTGACATCCGATATCTCGGCTCTGGAAGGGTCTAGAGCCTCCATTTGTGCGCGCTGGTCGAAGTCTCGTGGCCCTCTGTCAGAATCCAGAGTTTCAAGAAGATCGGAGGGGGTCAAAATTTCGGCCAAAAACGACAGTGTTACCCCTTATGATTTTTTTTCGGGTCAAAACTTTGACATCCGATATCTCGGCTCTGGAAGTGTCTAGAGCCTCCATTTTTGCGCGCTGGTCGAAGTCTCGTGGCCCTCTGTCAGAATCCAGAGTTTCAAGAAGATCAGAGGGGGTCAAAATTTCGGCCAAAAACGACAGTGTTACCCCTTATGTTTTTTTTTTCAGGTCAAAACTTTGACATCCGATATCTCGGCTCTGGAAGGGTCTAGAGCCTCCATTTTTGAGCGCTGGTCGAAGTCTCGTGGCCCTCTGTCAGAATCCAGAGTTTCAAGAAGATCGGAGGGGGTCAAAATTTCGGCCAAAAACGACAGTGTTACCCCTTATGTTTTTTTTTTTTCAGGTCAAAACTTTGACATCCGATATCTCGGCTCTGGAAGGGTCTAGAGCCTCCATTTTTGCTCGCTGGTCGAAGTCTCGTGGCCCTCTGTCAGAATCCAGAGTTTCAAGAAGATCGGAGTGGGTCAAAATTTCGGCCAAAAACGACAGTGTTACCCCTTATGTTTTTTTTTCGGGTCAACACTTTGACATCCGATATCTCGGCTCTGGAAGGGTCTAGAGCCTCCATTTTTGCACGCTGGTCAAAGTCTCGTGGCCCTCTGTCAGAATCCAGAGTTTCAAGAAGATCGGAGGGGGTCAAAATTTCGGCCAAAAACGACAGTGTTACCCCTTATGTTTTTTTTTTTCAGGTCAAAACTTTGACATCCGATATCTCGGCTCTGGAAGGGTCTAGAGCCTCCGTTTTTGCGCGCTGGTCGAAGTGTCGTGGCCCTCTGTCAGAATCCAGAGTTTCAAGAAGATCGGAGGGGGTCAAAATTTCGGCCAAAAATAACAGTGTTACCCCTTATGTTTTTTTTTTTCGGGTCAAAACTTTGACATCCGATATCTCGGCTCTGGAAGGGTCTAGAGCCTCCATTTGTGCGCGCTGGTCGAAGTCTCGTGGCCCTCTGTCAGAATCCAGAGTTTCAAGAAGATCGGAGGGGGTCAAAATTTCGGCCAAAAACGACAGTGTTACCCCTTATGATTTTTTTTCGGGTCAAAACTTTGACATCCAATATCTCGGCTCTGGAAGGGTCTAGAGCCTCCATTTTTGCGCGCTGGTCGAAGTCTCGTGGCCCTCTGTCAGAATCCAGAGTTTCAAGAAGATCAGAGGGGGTCAAAATTTCGGCCAAAAACGACAGTGTTACCCCTTATGTTTTTTTTTTCAGATCAAAACTTTGACATCCGATATCTCGGCTCTGGAAGGGTCTAGAGCCTCCATTTTTGAGCGCTGGTCGAAGTCTCGTGGCCCTCTGTCAGAATCCAGAGTTTCAAGAAGATCGGAGGGGGTCAAAATTTCGGCCAAAAACGACAGTGTTACCCCTTATGTTTTTTTTTTTCAGGTCAAAACTTTGACATCCGATTTCTCGGCTCTGGAAGGGTCTAGAGCCTCCATTTTTGCGCGCTGGTCGAAGTCTCGTGGCCCTCTGTCAGAATCCAGAGTTTCAAGAAGATCGGAGGGGGTCAAAATTTCGGCCAAAAACGACAGTGTTACCCCTTATGTTTTTTTTTTCAGGTCAAAACTTTGACATCCGATATCTCGGCTCTGGAAGGGTCTAGAGCCTCCATTTTTGCGCGCTGGTCGAAGTCTCGTGGCCCTCTGTCAGAATCCAGAGTTTCAAGAAGATCGGAGGGGGTCAAAATTTCGGCCAAAAACGACAGTGTTACCCCTTATGTTTTTTTTTTCAGGTCAAAACTTTGACATCCGATATCTCGGCTCTGGAAGGGTCTAGAGCCTCCATTTTTGCGCGCTGGTCGAAGTCTCGTGGCCCTCTGTCAGAATCCAGAGTTTCAAGAAGATCGGAGGGGGTCAAAATTTCGGCCAAAAACGACAGTGTTACCCCTTATGTTTTTTTTTTCGGGTCAAAACTTTGACATCCGATATCTCGGCTCTGGAAGGGTCTAGAGCCTGCATTTTTGCGTGCTGGTCGAAGTCTCGTGGCCCTCTGTCAGAATCCAGAGTTTCAAGAAGATCGGAGGGGCTCAAAATTTCGGCCAAAAACGACAGTGTTACCCCTTATGTTTTTTTTTTCGGGTCAAAACTTTGACATCCGATATCTCGGCTCTGGGAGGGTCTAGAGCCTCCATTTTTGCGCGCTGGTCGAAGTCTCGTGGCCCTCTGTCAGAATCCAGAGTTTCAAGAAGATCGGAGGGGGTCAAAATTTCGGCCAAAAACGACAGTGTTACCCCTTATGTTTTTTTTTTTCAGGTCAAAACTTTGACATCCGATATCTCGGCTCTGGAAGGGTCTAGAGCCTCCATTTGTGCGCGCTGGTCGAAGTCTCGTGGCCCTCTGTCAGAATCCAGAGTTTCAAGAAGATCGGAGGGGGTCAAAATTTCGGCCAAAAACGACAGTGTTACCCCTTATGATTTTTTTTCGGGTCAAAACTTTGACATCCGATATCTCGGCTCTGGAAGGGTCTAGAGCCTCCATTTTTGCACGCTGGTCGAAGTCTCGTGGCCCTCTGTCAGAATCCAGAGTTTCAAGAAGATCGGAGGGGGTCAAAATTTCGGCCAAAAACGACAGTGTTACCCCTTATGTTTTTTTTTTCAGGTCAAAACTTTGACATCCGATATCTCGGCTCTGGAAGGGTCTAGAGCCTCCGTTTTTGCGCGCTGGTCGAAGTGTCGTGGCCCTCTGTCAGAATCCAGAGTTTCAAGAAGATCGGAGGGGGTCAAAATTTCGGCCAAAAATGACAGTGTTACCCCTTATGTTTTTTTTTCGGGTCAAAACTTTGACATCCGATATCTCGGCTCTGGAAGGGTCTAGAGCCTCCATTTTTGCGTGCTGGTCGAAGTCTCGTGGCCCTCTGTCAGAATCCAGAGTTTCAAGAAGATCGGAGGGGGTCAAAATTTCGGCCAAAAATGACAGTGTTACCCCTTATGTTTTTTTTTTCGGGTCAAAACTTTGACATCCGATATCTCGGCTCTGGAAGGGTCTAGAGCCACCATTTTTGCGCGCTGGTCGAAGTCTCGTGGCCCTCTGTCAGAATCCAGAGATTCAAGAAGATCGGAGGGGGTCAAAATTTCGGGCCAAAAACGACAGTGTTACCCCTTATGTTTTTTTTTTCAGGTCAAAATTTTGACATCCGATATCTCGGCTCTGGAAGGGTCTAGAGCCTCCATTTTTGCGCGCTGGTCGAAGTCTCGTGGCCCTCTGTCAGAATCCAGAGTTTCAAGAAGATCGGAGGGGGTCAAAATTTTGGCCAAAAACGACAGTGTTACCCCTTATGTTTTTTTTTCGGGTCAAAACTTGACATCCGATATCTCGGCTCTGGAAGGGTCTAGAGCCTGCATGTTTGCGTGCTGGTCGAAGTCTCGTGGCCCTCTGTCAGAATCCAGAGTTTCAAGAAGATCGGAGGGGGTCAAAATTTCGGCCAAAAACGACAGTGTTACCCCTTATGTTTTTTTTTCAGGTCAAAACTTTGACATCCGATATCTCGGCTCTGGAAGGGTCTAGAGCCTCCATTTGTGCGCGCTGGTCGAAGTCTCGTGGCCCTCTGTCAGAATCCAGAGTTTCAAGAAGATCGGAGGGGGTCAAAATTTCGGCCAAAAACGACATTGTTACCCCTTATGATTTTTTTTCGGGTCAAAACTTTGACATCCGATATCTCGGCTCTGGAAGGGTCTAGAGCCTCCATTTTTGCGCGCTGGTCGAAGTCTCGTGGCCCTCTGTCAGAATCCAGAGTTTCAAGAAGATCAGAGGGGGTCAAAATTTCGGCCAAAAACGACAATGTTACCCCTTATGTTTTTTTTTCAGGTCAAAACTTTGACATCCGATATCTCGGCTCTGGAAGGGTCTAGAGCCTCCATTTTTGAGCGCTGGTCGAAGTCTCGTGGCCCTCTGTCAGAATCCAGAGTTTCAAGAAGATCGGAGGGGGTCAAAATTTCGGACAAAAACGACAGTGTTACCCCTTATGTTTTTTTTTTCAGGTCAAAACTTTGACATCCGATATCTCGGCTCTGGAAGGGTCTAGAGCCTCCATTTTTGCTCGCTGGTCGAAGTCTCGTGGCCCTCTGTCAGAATCCAGAGTTTCAAGAAGATCGGAGGGGGTCAAAATTTCGGCCAAAAACGACAGTGTTACCCCTTATGTTTTTTTTTCGGGTCAAAACTTTGACATCCGATATCTCGGCTCTGGAAGGGTCTAGAGCCTCCATTTTTGCACGCTGGTCAAAGTCTCGTGGCCCTCTGTCAGAATCCAGAGTTTCAAGAAGATCGGAGGGGGTCAAAATTTCGGCCAAAAACGACAGTGTTACCCCTTATGTTTTTTTTCAGGTCAAAACTTTGACATCCGATATCTCGGCTCTGGAAGGGTCTAGAGCCTCCATTTTTGCGCGCTGGTCGAAGTCTCGTGGCCCTCTGTCAGAATCCAGAGTTTCAAGAACATCGGAGGGGGTCAAAATTTCGGCCAAAAACGACAGTGTTACCCCTTATGTTTTTTTCAGGTCAAAACATTGACATCCGATATCTCGGCTCTGGAAGGGTCTAGAGCCTCCATTTTTGCGCGCTGGTCGAAGTCTCGTGGCCCTCTGTCAGAATCCAGAGTTTCAAGAAGATCGGAGGGGGTCAAAATTTCGGCCAAAAACGACAGTGTTACCCCTTATGTTTTTTTTTCGGGTCAAAACTTTGACATCCGATATCTCGGCTCTGGAAGGGTCTAGAGCCTCCATTTTTGCGCGCTGGTCGAAGTCTCGTGGCCCTCTGTCAGAATCCAGAGTTTCAAGAAGATCGGAGGGGGTCAAAATTTCGGCCAAAAACGACAGTGTTACCCCTTATGTTTTTTTTTTTCAGGTCAAAACTTTGACATCCGATATCTCGGCTCTGGAAGGGTCTAGAGCCTCCATTTTTGCGCGCTGGTTGAAGTCTCGTGGCCCTCTGTCAGAATCCAGAGTTTCAAGAAGATCGGAGGGGGTCAAAATTTCGGCCAAAAACGACAGTGTTACCCCTTATGTTTTTTTTTTTCGGGTCAAAACTTTGACATCCGATTTCTCGGCTCTGGAAGGGTCTAGAGCCTCCATTTTTGCGCGCTGGTCGAAGTCTCGTGGCCCTCTGTCAGAATCCAGAGTTTCAAGAAGATCGGAGGGGGTCAAAATTTCGGCCAAAAACGACAGTGTTACCCCTTATGTTTTTTTTTTCAGGTCAAAACTTTGACATCCGATATCTCGGCTCTGGAAGAGTCTAGAGCCTCCATTTTTGCGCGCTGGTCGAAGTCTCGTGGCCCTCTGTCAGAATCCAGAGTTTCAAGAAGATCGGAGGGGGTCAAAATTTCGGCCAAAAACGACAGTGTTACCCCTTATGTTTTTTTTTTTCAGGTCAAAACTTTGACATCTGATATCTCGGCTCTGGAAGGGTCTAGAGCCTCCATTTTTGCGCGCTGGTCGAAGTCTTGTGGCCCTCTGTCAGAATCCAGAGTTTCAAGAAGATCGGAGGGGGTCAAAATTTCGGCCAAAAACGACAGTGTTACCCCTTATGTTTTTTTTTCGGGTCAAAACTTTGACATCCGATATCTCGGCTCTGGAAGGGTCTAGAGCCTGCATTTTTGCGTGCTGGTCGAAGTCTCGTGGCCCTCTGTCAGAATCCAGAGTTTCAAGAAGATCGGAGGGGGTCAAAATTTCGGCCAAAAACGACAGTGTTACCCCTTATGTTTTTTTTTTCGGGTCAAAACTTTGACATCCGATATCTCGGCTCTGGGAGGGTCTAGAGCCTCCATTTTTGCGCGCTGGTCGAAGTCTCGTGGCCCTCTGTCAGAATCCAGAGTTTCAAGAAGATCGGAGGGGGTCAAAATTTCGGCCAAAAACGACAGTGTTACCCCTTATGTTTTTTTTTTCAGGTCAAAACTTTGATATCCGATATCTCGGCTCTGGAAGGGTCTAGAGCCTCCATTTGTGCGCGCTGGTCGAAGTCTCGTGGCCCTCTGTCAGAATCCAGAGTTTCAAGAAGATCGGAGGGGGTCAAAATTTCGGCCAAAAACGACGGTGTTACCCCTTATGATTTTTTTTCGGGTCAAAACTTTGACATCCGATATCTCGGCTCTGGAAGGGTCTAGAGCCTCCATTTTTGCGCGCTGGTCGAAGTCTCGTGGCCCTCTGTCAGAATCCAGAGTTTCAAGAAGATCAGAGGGGTCAAAATTTCGGCCAAAAACGACAGTGTTACCCCTTATGTTTTTTTTTTCAGGTCAAAACTTTGACATCCGATATCTCGGCTCTGGAAGGGTCTAGAGCCTCCATTTTTGAGCGCTGGTCGAAGTCTCGTGGCCCTCTGTCAGAATCCAGAGTTTCAAGAAGATCGGAGGGGGTCAAAATTTCGGCCAAAAACGACAGTGTTACCCCTTATGTTTTTTTTTTCAGGTCAAAACTTTGACATCCGATTTCTCGGCTCTGGAAGGGTCTAGAGCCTCCATTTTTGCGCGCTGGTCGAAGTCTCGTGGCCCTCTGTCAGAATCCAGAGTTTCAAGAAGATCGGAGGGGGTCAAAATTTCGGCCAAAAACGACAGTGTTACCCCTTATGTTTTTTTTTCAGGTCAAAACTTTGACATCCGATATCTCGGCTCTGGAAGGGTCTAGAGCCTCCATTTTTGCGCGCTGGTCGAAGTCTCGTGGCCCTCTGTCAGAATCCAGAGTTTCAAGAAGATCGGAGGGGGTCAAAATTTCGGCCAAAAACGACAGTGTTACCCCTTATGTTTTTTTTTTCAGGTCAAAACTTTGACATCCGATATCTCGGCTCTGGAAGGGTCTAGAGCCTCCATTTTTGCGCGCTGGTCGAAGTCTCGTGGCCCTCTGTCAGAATCCAGAGTTTCAAGAAGATCGGAGGGGGTCAAAATTTCGGCCAAAAACGACAGTGTTACCCCTTATGTTTTTTTTCGGGTCAAAACTTTGACATCCGATATCTCGGCTCTGGAAGGGTCTAGAGCCTGCATTTTTGCGTGCTGGTCGAAGTCTCGTGGCCCTCTGTCAGAATCCAGAGTTTCAAGAAGATCGGAGGGGGTCAAAATTTCGGCCAAAAACGACAGTGTTACCCCTTATGTTTTTTTTTCGGGTCAAAACTTTGACATCCGATATCTCGGCTCTGGGAGGGTCTAGAGCCTCCATTTTTGCGCGCTGGTCGAAGTCTCGTGGCCCTCTGTCAGAATCCAGAGTTTCAAGAAGATCGGAGGGGGTCAAAATTTCGGCCAAAAACGACAGTGTTACCCCTTATGTTTTTTTTTCAGGTGAAAACTTTGACATCCGATATCTCGGCTCTGGAAGGGTCTAGAGCCTCCATTTTTGCGCGCTGGTCGAAGTCTCGTGGCCCTCTGTCAGAATCCAGAGTTTCAAGAAGATCGGAGGGGGTCAAAATTTCGGCCAAAAACGACAGTGTTACCCCTTATGTTTTTTTTTTCAGGTCAAAACTTTGACATCCGATATCTCGGCTCTGGAAGGGTCTAGAGCCTCCATTTTTGCGCGCTGGTCGAAGTCTCGTGGCCCTCTGTCAGAATCCAGAGTTTCAAGAAGATCGGAGGGGGTCAAAATTTCGGCCAAAAACGACAGTGTTACCCCTTATGTTTTTTTTTCGGGTCAAAACATTGACATCCGATATCTCGGCTCTGGAAGGGTCTA